>JBBPBX010032342.1:0-15923 GCA_038048925.1 Garcialebias charrua | reverse complement strand
ATAATTCAGTCCATTTCACAGAAATTATGCTGACGTTTAGGGTGGTAGTAGCTTAGAGTAATTGACAATACGTAACTTGAGTGCTGCTTGTTTCACAAGATCTTTGCTTCAAACTTTAGCATCAACCTTTGGAGGCAACTGTGTTTGTCTGTTAGCAAAGCATCTCTTGAACCACTGGACAGATTTTACTGAAACTTTGAGAAAGTAATCACTGGATGCACCTCTACAGCTGTTTAATCTATGGAGCCAACAAGATTCAAGATGGTCACCACAGCCATTCGATCTTAGTAAACCTCAAAATGCTCATAAAGAACTCAGTTTTGCAGTTATTGAATTAAAGTTTGGCGAGGTAGTAGCTGAGAGTCACTTACAAAACATACTTGAACATACTCGAGCGTGACAATGATATCATGAGATCACGTATGAAGTATGCATGTACCTGTATGTTGTTTCTCAACATAAGATGATCTTAGTCTAAAACGCTGGCAGGAAAGGCAGTGGGTGACATGCATTCCTTGAAGAAATGCGAGGTCTTCAGTTTAGAAAAAGAAATCAATCTGTGTATTGAGTACAAACCTCCTTATGCATGAATTAGCAGTCAGGGCTGAATCAAGAGGCTTTAATGCTCTCCAGGTCTCATATTTTTAATGTTAACTGCCTCAAGAGAAGAATCCTTTACTGGCTTCTGGCAAATTAGGCCAGCGTCCTTGCAGCAGGAAAAAAGAGCTTCTCTTGCAAACCTCCTCAAAGGGAGAGAGAAATCCATTCCAACAATATTCACTTCATCAGTTTATGTCCAGCCTAACTGATGACTACAGCCATTCTGCTGCCTTGTGGAATAATGTCTGTATCATCTACATATGCTTACATTTATCAACGGTAATAATTACTTCCACCCGACAGCCCCGGCCTGCCCTCTCAGGAACTTTGATAAGACAAAGGGAGTGAAGCACACGTCACAGTTAGAATGTCAACCTGTTTTGGATTTACACGCCCGTATCCAACAATGTTGAGATGTTGTGTAAAATATGAAAGAAGCAATGATTTGAAAATGTCATGAAACCATATAAAACATTTTAAATGTTTAAACTAAGAACTTGTAAAATTCTTTAGCGGGAAAAAAGGTAATTTTGAATTTGATGACTGCCACACATCTCTACCCCTGTGAGCCATCACTTCTGTTAACAAAAAGCTGTAAATGTTTAGGAACTGAGAGATTACCGTACTTTTCGGCGTATAAGTCACAGGTTGTTTTTTTTTTTTTACTAATTTGCATGTCCTGTGACTTATACAGCAAAGTGACATATTTATGGATTTTTTTCCATATTTTTAGACCCATTTTTGGCTCTGATATGACCGTTTTTTATTTTGGCCAAAAATGGTGCAGTACCAGTTTCGGCCGCTATGGGCGCTAAAGAGCCCTCCAGTCTGTTTACGTGCAGACTTAGCCTGGTTAAAACCAGACCCTTGTACTTCACTTCGCTTCGTACTAGGGTCTGGAGTTTCTCCTATAGAGAACCGATTCTTGCTGGAGGTGTGGCCTCTGCTGAGGTTACCCAATCGTTAACGTTTGGCCGTGACGTATGTTGCGCGGAGCTGCAACATACGTCACGTTAGCCTGTCCAGGCTAACTGTTCAGATAAACAGCTCAGAAACCACTCTGTGGATATTTTTTCTGCTACCAGTGTGTAATTATATGTCTTTAATTTACTAGCTGTTGCCCTGGATGAAACATTTGAGATAAAATTCGATTTTTATAATTTATTTTCGTAGCGCCCCCGAGGCTGTTTGGAAAATGTCAAACCGAAACAATTTAAATCTAGCAGATTTGACCATTTCGTGAATTGATTTAGGAACGGTTAAGCTCGGGAACCCTTTTGCTATAACGTCAGCTAAGAAATATATTTTTTCTCAGCAAAGAAATAATAGTTTTTTACTGTGTTTTCTTGTAAATTCCTTTGTGCGGGCAGCCATTTTGAGCAGGGCAAACTGCGCATGAAATCGACGTCGTTCAAAACTCCGCCTTCTGTTCTCTGATTGGTCCGGTCAAAAATCTACTGGCGAAATCCTTGTCTATGGGAGAAGTGCCAGACTGAGCAGTGAAGAGAAATGAGAATTGAGCGGAGCTGCGTAGGAAGGCGAGGGCCAGGCTAGTGCAGACTGTACCTGGAGACGTATCCTGTTATTTATGTATTGAGATAAAACCCGTCACCCCCGCCAAATCACTGAGAGTGAGCAGGAGAACAGACAAGACAACATCGATATCAACATCCGTGAGAGAACGAGCGAGGGAACACAAAGAGAAAATGCCGCCAAAGAGAAAATCCTATTCTGCAGATTTTAAGCTGCAGGTGATTAAATTCGCAGCAGAACACGGCAACCGAGCAGCGGATCGTCACTTTGGGGTGAGCGAAAAATTGGTCCGCGACTGGAAAATTAAAATACATGCAGGTCTGTTCGCTGCTACTTCATGTCAATATATTTTTTTAGGCGTTTCTGTAGTTAAATTTTAATGAAATGCACCTCTCGCTGAAAAGCGGAAATGCTCTTGTGGGTGCGTGCGTCGTGTTGTTTACGTTTTAAATTCATCTGATTTGTAATCATTTATCAACAAAAGTTAAACAGAGACACTTTTACAATAATGTCACAAATATATTTTATTAGGTGTTTCTCTTGTTAATTTTTTACGAAACGCAAGGTTTCCGCCCGCTGCGCGCGCACGTATTGTTTCATCAGATGTAGCGAAACTAATTTTTAAATCCAGCTCATTTCACAATTACGTTCATTTATTAAGGAAAAATTCAGCTCAGACACATATTTTTTATAATTTTTAGCAAACAAATAATTGTTTTTAAGTGTTAATCTTCTTAAAGCTTTGCTTTGCGCTCCTGTGGCAGACATTTGCAGCAGAGCTACGGTGAACACTCGGTCGGACCACATTTCCGGGTTGTCAGCGGTGACGCGCTACGTTGGTGGTGACGTCAGGGGCGACTTATACGGCGAAGCGACATATTTATGGATTTTTCCAAATTATTGCCAATAATTGGACAAAGCGACTTATACGGTGGTGCGACTTATAGGCCAAAAAGTACGGTAGATTAGGTAACATTGTCTTATCTAATGTTGTAGCTGTTCAACAGTCCTGACTCATATTTGGTGATTTTATTGTTTTTTTATGATGAGCCATCTCTTTATTAATTAGTGAGAGATCTGGACTTTAGTCAGGAAAATTCAGCACCAACACTCTTCTACCACAAAGCCATGCTGTTGTAATGGATGCAGTATGTGTTTTACAATTGTCTTGCTGGAAAAATGCAAGATCTACCCTGAAAAACAAAACTTTCAGCATTAATGGTGGTGTTTCAGATGTGTACGCTGCTCATGCCAGAGCCACCAATGCACCCCCATACCATCAGCAAGGCAGGGTTTGAAACTGCACAGACTTATTAGTCCCTCTTTCTTATAAAAGATGTAGTGATGGCGGTTTACAAAAATAATTCTAAATTTCAATTAGTCTGACCACAGAAAAGTTTTCCATTTTGCTTCAGCCCATTTAAAACCAGTTTTGGCCCAGAAAAGACACACCCTGTCCGTATGTGGCTTCTTTGCATGATAGAGCTTTAGCCAGCTTTTGTAGTTGTCCACGTAGTTTACAGACGACTTGTGGGAGTGTTCCTGAACCTGTGCAGAGATGTCCAAAACAGAATCAGACCTGTTTTCAATGCAGAGGCCCCTGAGGGCCCGATGAGCACTGCCAAATAACATTGACTTTGGCTCTGTTTATTGAGCTCAATAATCAGATTTTATAAATATTTTGATGATATGAGCTATGTGATATTAAAATATTCCTCTTTTTTTACAATAGCGGAACATTATTCTAAAATTGTTGCTCTATTTTTAGACACATTATTTATAAACTGGTGAATCTCTCCCTGGTCAGACTAAACCTCTCTAAAGTGCTCTTTTTATACCCAGTCCTCTCACTTCAGTCCAATTTACCCAATAACTATCATACCAGTTACTTCTACAGCCCTTTGTTGCCCTCTTCAAAAAACTTTTTAATATGTTGCTGTCATCAAATTCAAAATAATCTTATTTGGTCCTAAAAAAAAAGAGCAGTTTAATAATTTAAAGAGCCTGTGACATCTGATTTTTGTGATAAATATAAATGCATTGTTGGAGAGATGGCATTAATAACATAGGCTATTGCAAAAACCAGTTCACACTACTGAGATGAACAATTGTTGACGTGTTCACATGTGCAGGAACAGGAAGTGATGACAAAGAGGAACGCCTGCATGTGAACAGAGCATTGCTACCATGGCTAAAACTACAGAGATTAGAGAAGAACCTGATGTTTCTTTAGATTGTTTGGAGTCAAGAGACAAGAAGAAGACTCAGGGTTCATACAGACAAAAGATCGGGGAGTTCCCCGTTGATGTCACTTCCTGTTTCACTTGGGTTGCGTCAAGTAAAGAAAATATGCCAGTTATGTGATAAAATGCATAAAATCATACATTTTATCCAGCCAGCCAGCCATCCATTATCTTCTGCTTATTCTGAAGTTGGGTCATGGGGGCAGCAGTTTGAGCAGGTAGGTCCAGACATTTTTTTTCCATGGCCACCTCTTTCAGCTCTTTTACATGGACCCCAAGGTGGCCCCAGGCCAAGATAGTCTCTTCAGTGCATCCTGGATCTTCCCTGGGGTCTCCTCCCAGTCAGACATGCCTGAAGCACCTCCAGGGAGGTGCCCAAGAAGCATCCTAACCAGATGCCTGAACCACCTCAACTGGCTCCCCTCGATGTGGAGGAGCAGCGGTCTTACTCCGAGTCGCTCCTGATAACTGAACTTCTCACCCTATCTCTGAGGGAGAGTCCAGCCACCCTGCAGAGGAAACATTTCAACTGCCTGTATCTGTGATCTCATTCTTTCGGTCACTACCCAGAGCTCGTGACCATAGATGAGGGTAGAAACGTAGTCCGACTGGTAAACAGAGCTTTGCCTTACAGCTCAGCTCCCTCTTCACCACAACGGACCGGTACAGAGTCCGCAACACTGCAAACGCTGCGCCAATCCCTCTGTCAATCATTTTGACGGATGGTTATCTTTTAAAATGTTAAGATGTTATCTTCCACCTTTGTATGTGTAGGATAGCATGTCACATACCGGTACACTTTAAGCATTTAACATGTTTATCATGGTTCACTGGGAATTAAATTTGGGTTTATGAGATTTGCAAATCATTACAATCTGTTTTTAATTACATTTTTCCTCAACGTCCCAGTTTTGTTGGCACCGGGGTTGCAGTTCAAGGTCGTAGTCCACACTAGCTGTGCACCACGAGGAGAGTGACAGCTTCGCCGACTGGGTGTTAAAGACAAATGAATGCTGTCCCCCACCATGAGTCGACTGAGTGTCACCCTGACAGGGAGATGAACAAGCAACACAGGCAGATTTAAACATCTACATCAGCCTCTCCTTTGACCCTGAGCCACGCCTTTTATTTTCTCTCTGCACAAGCCCTGATTAAGCAAGAAGGTCACCTCCTGCATCCCAATACAGGAAGTCCAGGTGTCTTCAGAAAAAGGCTCAGCATCCTGCGGAGTGAGGAGATTCACATCCAAGAAGCCATTAGGTGCCTCTGGAGTGCTCGTTAAGGTGTTAAATGTATCAGGATGAACTTCATGCAGCAGAAAAAGCTGAATCGGGGACAAAAACAACAAACAGTGTTTCAACTAAAGGCCAAGCAGTTCCAGTATCTAAATGTTTGTAATTGGTCTGAGGCTTGTTTGATGCACTTCATAACTTACGTGGGGAACTAAAGTGTGCATTTTCTTTTATTTATCAGTGAAAACTGCACTTTTGTAAAGTCAGGACCTAAAAAGTGCTTTGCTGGAAATTTAAAATAAGAACACATTAAATGACACTAGCATTCCTAAAGGAAATGCATTTCACCCATACCAAATTTGAAACAAAGTTATTGTGTGATCCTTTACCGCCTGAAGTGTGTGGTGGGGATGACTCTCAGCTACTACCACAACTTAGCCTAATTGAATTGACTGATATAAACACTTGTGTTTGCTAAGTTTAGTTAGCTGCGGCAGCGACGCTGAACTGAATAGATTCCAAAAGTTAATCAGTTTTAGATGTTTAACTGTTAGGCTCATTACGTTTAGAGAGTTATACCATTCGGTTCAGTGGTTTGTGAGATATTTTCTTAAATGACAGACAAACAAAAACACAGTCAGTCAATTTTGTGCTCATCTGCCATTCCTGCAGGTGGTCAGTAATATTCATCCATCCATCCATTATCTTTTACCCGCTTCTTTCATTTTGAGTCATGGGGGTCGCCGGTGCCCAAGTCCAGCAATCACTGTACAAGGGGTGGGGGCACCCTGGACAGGTCGCAAGTCCATCACAGGGCCAACAATAATCAGACAGTGTAAATTATGTTTGGAATAAAAAAATAATAATTTCATTTTAATAATAATAATAGTAATGAATTTAATTTATAACGCACTTTTCATTAATGAAAATCTCAAAGTGCTACAAAGTGCAACAAAATCAAAGGTCAAATAAAACAAGTGATAAAACAATTAAAACCAATAACAGTATCAACTAAGATCAAAGATAGAATCATGAGGAGGCAGAGTAGGCTCGGTTAGCCAAGATGGTCTAGTGGCAGGGCTTTTGACTTGGGACCCGAAGGACGCGGGTTCGCGTCCCGGCCACTACCCACCTTGGGGTGTCTATGAGTGCACACCTATTTCTCCAGCTCCCCGGGCGCTTTCGGGCTGCTCACTGCACCACCTGGTAGGTGGTTGGGTTAAATGCAGAGACGAATTTCGTCTGTGTATGGGAAACATACGCAGATGACAGGAAAAGACATTATTATTATTATTAAAAAGAAAAGTCTTCAAGTCGCTCTTAAAGTCAACCAGTGACTGTGGAGCTCGCAGGCAGTCAGGAAGAGAGTTCCATAGGCGGGGGGCAGCCACACTTAAAGCCCGGTCTCCCATGGTCCTTAATTTGGTTCTCGGAATGTGAAGGAGATTACTGTTCTGTGACCACAGAGACCGGGATGGATGAGTATGGAATAAGAATGTCCTTTAGATAATCTGGTGAAGTTCCATGTAAGCATTGATGTGTAATGAGAGCAGTTTTGTACTGAATTCTGTAGGTGACAGGAAGCCAATGAAGGTTATGGAGAATGGGTGTAATATGTTCAAATTTACGAACTCTCAACAAAATCCTTGCTGCACTGTTTTGAATATATTGAAGCTTTTGAAGGTATTTACCAGGGATTCCAATAAACAGGGAGTTGCAGTAGTCGAGCCTGGAGGAGACAAAAGCATGGACGAGCTTCTCAGCATCAGAAAAAGTTAGGGATGGGCGAAGTCTGGAGATGTTTCGAAGATGGAAAAAGCAGGTTTTAAACAGAAGCTTAATGTGATTTTCAAATGTAAGATGAGAGTCCATTTTAACTCCAAGATTTGTAACAGAGGTGGAGAGGGGGATGTCTTGTCCAGAAAAGGAAATTGTTGTTACAGTATAGTTGATGTTTGTACCTGGTGAGGGGTGCCAATCAGTATGGCCTCAGTCTTGGAGCAGTTTAATTGAAGAAAGTTCTGATTCATCCATGCCTTATTTCCTCCAGGCAGGCAGAGAGAACAGTGAGTGAAGATGGAGATGACAAGGTGGAAGATGAGGATGCTCCAGTCCTGATGTAAAGCTGTGTATCATCAGCATAGCAGTGAAAAGAAATGTTGAACTGATTAATAAGTTGACCTAAAGGCAGCATATAAAGGGAAAACAGCAGGGGCCCCAGAACTGACCCCTTAGGGACACCACAGGAGACACAGACTGACCGGGACGTGGCGTTGCCAAGACTAATGGTATATCCACACCAAACAGTGTTTCAACTTCAAAAAAGCTCGTCACGCATGCAAGTGGACGCACTGGACCCACAGTGGTGTCCAGACCAGAATGCGAAGCTGCGGCGGTGTGGCGGCGGGGGGTGTGGGAGGAGCTTACCGGTATACCGAGTTCCTCACTGCACTCCGCCAGGCAAGGAGCTTTTTATTTCTGTCTCTGTAGAGCAGACTTGACTGGTCGTGAAGGACTTGTCGCGAACACACAGCTACAATGAGTTTCTCTTCCATAGTACACGACTTCGCGGGTTTTTTCTGTGTCCCACAAACAATACGTCACATAGTTGCGCAATACCCGTCCCCTCGTTTCCGCGTCACATAGGGACTCTCCCCCTCTCTTCTCCCCCCGACTCTCCCTGATCAACCAATCAGGGAGAGTTGAACGGCGTTTGAACGTTTGAACGGCGAAATCATCAACATGTTCAAGGCGTGCTTTGGAGGCTGACGCGGGTTCACGTGCACGGAAAACGCTTTCCAGCACGCTCAACACGCACGTGACGTGACGCCCGACGCCAAGACGCGCCTGGAGGCGCGTCCCCCATTGACTTTGCATGTAAACTGGACGCTCCTGCAGTTGAAACGCTGTTAGGTGTGGACGTACCATTACACATTGCAGCCTATTGGAGAGGAAAGATTTGAACCAGTCCAGGACAGTGTCACAGAGACCGACCTCCACATGAAGACGGTGGAGGAGGATACTATGGTCCACAGTGTCGAAAGCTGCAGTGAGGTCAAGGAGGACAAGGATGGAGGGAGAACCAGTGTCAGCAGCCATGAGGACATCATTGGTAACTCTCAGCAATGCAGTCTCAGTACTGTGAGCTGCTCTGAATCCAGACTGGAACTTCTCATACAGAGAGTGTTGCTGTAGGTGGTCCTGCAGCTGAGCAGCAACTGCTTTTTCCAGCACTTTAGACAGAAATGGGAGGTGGGAAATTGGGCGGTAATTAGAAAAAATGTCGGGATCCAAATTAGATTTTTTCAGAAGAGGCCTAATGATGGCAGTTTTTAGAGGCAGTGGAACATGACCAGATTGTAGAGACTTGTTTATTATTTGTGTGATTAATGGGCTTATTGCAGAGTGATTGGATTTTATGAGAGACGAGGGGAAGGGATCCAGGGCGCAGGATGAAGGCTTCATTTTCTTGATGATGGTCTCCACCTCACTCTGAACAACTTCATCAAAGCTGCTCAGGGACCCAGAATGCAGACGGGTAGATGGCACACTAAGATCTTAGATTGTTAAAAAACAATACAAAACAATCCCATAAACGATAAGAATACAAAATATAAAATGAAAGGTAGCAGAAAGAAGAAAAAAAATCTTATTATATCTGCCCCCTTTTCAAACAATTAGTTCAAACAACAATAAACTTCAAGTAACAGAACAAAATGAATAACTCTTTCTAATTTTTCTAACTCTAATACAATACACATTAAGCTACTTTATATTTATGAATTAAATAAATTGATGTAGTCCCCACGTCACTGTAGCTCAATTAGTAGAGCTGTCACCTCTCAGCCTAAAGGTCGCTGGATCGAATCCTGGCCGGGGCCTTTGCATGTTCTCTCCGTGGGTCTTCTCCACGTACTCCAGTTTCCTCCCACAGACCAAAAACATGCATGTTAGTCTGATTGGTGACTCTAAATTGTCCTTATAGAGAGAGAGAGTAAATGGTTGTTTGTCTCTGTGTCCCTGTGATGGACTGGACACGGGTGTCCCCCACCTCTCCCACAGTGACTCCTGGATATGGGCACCAGTGACCCCCGCTACCTAATAGGAAGAAGTGGGTAAAGATAATGGATGGATTTCTTCCCCAATTTAAAAATATTAAAGTAATTGTTAACCTAATTATAAATAACCTAATTTTAAATAACCTTCTTTTCTTCTTCTTCTTCTTCTTCTTCTTTCAGCTTCTCCCTTCGTCAGGGGTCGCCACAGTGAACTAAGTCGCTCGAAGACTTGGCAATTGTTTTACGACGGATGCCCTTCCTGACACACCCACAGAGCACTGAGCTACCACAGCCCTCTGTGTGGAGCAGAGAGCTGATATCTAGGGTGCCCAGGGGAAGCAGATGGTGGGGGTTAAGGGCCTTGCTCAAGGGCCCAGAGTGGGGCAGATGAGGGTGGAGACAGGTGTGACTGCTTCACTTATCCCACCCACATTTTTGATGTTGTCTGTACCGGGGCTTGAACCGGCGACCTTCTGATCACAAGCTCACCACCACTCTCTCCTAAAAATAACCTAATTATAAATAACCTAATTATAAATACAGTAACCTGATTATAAATAACCTATAACAGCTGAGCAGGTTCATACAACTGTTTTTCAGTTTCTTATTTTTCTGTATATTTTTTTGTAATCCAAATACTGTACTTCTGCACACTTTGTGCTGTTTTAGCCATTCTTATAGCTGAACCGTCAGCTCATTCAGGAGATGGACGCGATTGCTTTTAGTTTCTGCAACTTTTATACAGTACATTTCAATATACTGTACATGTATTCATCTTTATTAACAAATAGTTTCCCCATACAACTACTTTAAGCATTCTTCAGTTACTTCAGAAACATTGTTGCCTCTGACATCTGCTTTAGCCAACTTGCTCTGTTGATGTCTTTTTAAGCAACTTTTAATTTTTAACATTCTCCTACCCTTAGCTTTTATCTAACATTTTACTGTTTTGAGCTACTAGTCTGCTACTTAGCTTTGGACAAGTCTTTTATTACTTAAGCTTTTAATATTACTTTTGCTGTTAAGCTGCCTTTTGCAATTTTTTAGCTTTTTGCCAGCCTGCTTTTAGCTTCTAACAGGCCTTTTGATAATTTTAGTAAACCTTTGATATGTCTAGCTCTTAGCAATCATTTTATTAATTTTGACTTTTAGCTATTATTTTGCTACTTTTAGCTGTCGGCCAGTGTTTTGCTCTTTTAAGCTTTTCATTTTTCTCATTTTAGCTGGTCTAATGTTCTGCTTTTTGTAGCTCGAACAGCTCAGTTTCAGCTCTTTTAGTGATGACATCCAGCTCTCAGCATTCAGAATGCAATATCTGTAGTTAAATTTTCTTCCTTTGCAGGCCCATTTCTGAACATATTTAATGCTGAAATAGTTCTCACAAAACTCTGTAAAGGAAAATGTTGCCCCAAAAGGCTGAACGCGCAACAGAGATCCAATTTGTGCTGCTTTAAAGGATGATTGATTAAAAAAATAACTCCATTTTCCGTTTTGTATCTGCAGCTTTTCAGTGAAGTCAGATTTATCCCAGAGCCGGAGCAGATTGTGTGCTTGGATTGATAAAGTGCACGGAGTTCTAATACACCTTCCCTCGCTTCCAACAATCCCTTCGCCCAGGTACTGTTAAAGACATGAATGAGTTATTCATGGGAACACCATCCATCTCTTGTAGCCAATCTGGAGCCCAACCAGGCTCCGGTTAGAGCTCAGCGACGAGCCAATCTCTGCCTTCATGGCACCCAGACCATTGATTACTGTCCACGTCGCTCCCTGCCGACTCGTGGCCATTGTTCAGACGCCTTTATGGCCACACATTACCTCATTCCAGACCAAAAATGAAGGTTGCGCTATTATTTTAAACAGAAAGGCTTACAACCTCTACTTTTAGAGTCAACATTTCTCATTTTGACTGCAGGGCGCTCTGTCAGAGTGGATCAGACGATGCTGCTGGTTCAACGATGTCCTCCGTTCCTGTGAGCAGGAATCCGTGGATTCAAAGCAGGTTCATATTTTTTGAGTCTTGTTGTTTTGTCTTGTACAAACTTATGTACATCTCAATCTTCTTTCATGACTCTGGACCAGATCTTTACACGGCACTGAGAAAAAAGATCCACTCGCCATTGCTCACATCCCCTGCCCCCAAACACACACTTGTGCTGGCAGGGAATCAGCTCCACTCCCTCATAAGTGACACAAATGAAAAGGTCTTGATTAGTTAGAAGTCTTGTTAAACATCCAGCAACTTTTGTTTCATTAATAAAGAAGGCGGATATAAATGTTATTCGTTTGAGCCAGACACTTTAAGCTCTGATGAGAGCGCCCTTTTACTCAGTGTTCATATTATTGTCATTTTGTTCTGTCTGCAGAAAACCTGAAAGGATGACGGTGAGCTGCAGCAGCCGGTCCTAATGAGGTCAGGACTGTCTGCACCGACGACACCGGGAAGGAAAAAAAATCAGTGAACTGCCGGTGCGTCCAACAAGAAGACGAATGTGAAGGATGCTGGGAAGGCGACAGGCCGAGCGGACGTCTGCCTGTTTGTTTGCCGCTCTGGATTGCTCGTTTTACACTCCCAGCCTGCGGATCACTTTCACTCTGGGTGTTTGCAGCGAAATGTTCTGCTGGGGACAGAAAACCAAAACAAAAGCACATCTCCCTCCAAAAAAAGTGTCTTTGTCGAGGCGCTCGGGGCAGCCGGTGGCCCACATTCAGATCGAGGTTACAGGATTGGTTTTGATGGTGGAGGAGGACGAGCTCTCACGCCTGTCTGCTTCTGATGTGTCTATCCATCATCCTGACAAGGCCCCTGTCTCCTCGTGCCTGCATGAAGTGCAGCTTTCCTCTAACTCTCACCTCGTCCCAGTCCAACAAAGACACTTCTCATCCCGTCATAAATGTCTTCTCCCCTCCACTTCCACTCGATGAACTTTCCTGTCTGATCCCTATCTATTTTTGCTCCCTCTCACTTCTTTCTGCATCAGCTCCTTCCCCCCCATGGCCAGGTCTCATGCAACTTTTACTCCCCCACTCCTCTCCATCCCTCCTCCTCCTCCTCCTCAGCAGCTCTCTCTCTCATCCATATGCTCCTCTTCACTTTCTTTCAGTTTGCTTCCTTTTAAGTCCTCCCAGTTTTCCCTCGCCATGTTTTTTCTCTCCATCTCCTAACACCTTCTCATTCTCATTCATCTGTTTACGTTGAGTGCATACTTGCATTTCAGAATTAAGAGCTTCAAACTGCACGGTTTGATATAATGCAGGAATAAAAAAAACCCTGTTTTATTTAGTTTGTAAAGTGTGCCTGCACCCTTTGGGAGTAATTTGCTGTTCTCGTCCTCGGTTCTTGCATCTCCACCACCTTTCTCTTTCAATCTGGACTCTCCTTAACTTTTCCAAAGGGAGAAAATGGAGATAATAAACAAAAACTGCATTTTAATTGGCCATATGGTCCAATCTAACTCCTCCATTCTGCAAAGAAATGAGACAGATTCGCTGCTAATTAAGTTCATTTCTGGTGCGCAGTCTTTGCAGAACCGATCCAACGTGAAGCAGAAGTGTTTCTTGCTTCTTGCTCTCCTGCCCACTGGTGCTTTATTATTCAGAGCCCGGCGGCTGCAGAATCTGAGCAATGAGCGCGTGTTTACGCATGACGCATGTGTGCTTGAACGTGTAGCAGCATTGTGTGACTCAACTTCCCCTGGGGGATCAGGAACATCTCGAACCTTAAACACAAGTTTTATTTCAGCAGCTGCAGGAATTCAAGGATTAGGGTCAAATGGGTGGAAAGATGGGACTAGTTACACATTTTCGTCCCGGCGAGCTACCTGTGTGGTTGACTCAAACTCCATTGTTCCAGCTGTGAGTGTGGACCTCCTGCTGTGGAACGGTAACAGACAATATTGAAGGTTATCGTGGTAACCCTGATGCATGCTCAATAATCCAGGAAAAAAAATCTAAAAAAGCTAAGTCTGGTCCTCTGGACATTCATTAAACAGAGGTGGAGGCCTCCGGGTTCAACTGTCCCCCTCTTACAATTCTGTTATTGCTAGTATCACTCAGCCCTCTGTGAGAATAGCAAACAACCATCAGGGTGCTAACGATCCATCGTTAGGCTGATGGTCCTCCTTGATCACGTGAGCTGCTGGTTTCGGTTGTCAGCAGCAAACTGGTTGATCCACTGTGAGAGGGTGCTATTTATAAGACTGAGCTGAACACAGCATCTCAGACTGAGGAAGTCTTTCGGACGAAAGACGAAACGTTTCTCCTTTTTTGTTTTGTTTTGTTTTTTGAATGTCCAGAGGACCAGACTTAGCTTTTTTAGGTTATTGTGGTAACTTCCTCCTGTGTTTTAGGGGAGGAAGCTGATCATGACCCCACGTGGGAGTAAATATCCAAAACTCCACAGGTGATTTAACGAGTGGTGAAACATCTGCAGGAACCACAAAATTAGTAGATGATCAGTTTCTTAGTTTGGTCCACGGAGAGAGAGGCTGACTCACGGCTTCAAACCTCAAAAGATAACTCACAAGTTTTGCTTCTTGTGGAAGTGGAATTAGCTGAAAAGGCTAAAATGAGCATAAAACAGCTGAATGGTATCTGAAACAGCATAAAAAGAGATAACACTAGTAGAAATAAGCTGAAAGGAGGATAACAGAGTGAAATTAGCATAAAGAAATAGTCTGAAAGTAGCAGAAATTACCATGAAAAACTAGAATTTATCTGAAAACAGCTGAAATTCAAAAAAAATTGGAGCAAGCTTAAATTTTTTTGTTGTAAATTTTCAAAGTTTGCATTTAATTTGTTTGCTTTGTTGACTTATTCGTGCATTTCAGGAAGTACAAGCGCTCACTTGTACAGGAGCTGAGACAAATCTTCACTCACGGTAGAAGATGTACTGTGCGTAATTGGACCAGACCCTGTCCTCCGCGCAATGGCCCCCGGAGCCTGCGGACGCAGTCAGGGACGTGTTGCAGGCCACGAGGTGGAAGCCGCACTCGGACAGCATGTCGAAAGCCCTCTCCAGGTGCTTGAACTTCAGGTGGAACCTGCAGGTGTAGCGGTCCGGCGGCCGGTCCGCGTCCCGGTTCTCGTCCAGCGCGTCTCCGAAGACCTCCTTGGCCAGGCCGATCCTGCTGCTGATGAAGATCCTCGGGAACTTTTTGGCCCTGCTGGGCTCCGCGTGGCCCCTGAACGCCACTGTGACGTAGCCGTACCTCCTGTCCAAGGAGTGGGATGAGTGGAACCTCCGCTCGCTGCCCTGCATGGACTCGTCGTCCCGGTCGCTGACGCACACATCCTCCGGGAAGAGTTTGGACTCGTCCGCGGACAAAAGTTTGACCAGATCCGGCAGCTGGAAGTACTCCGCCTCTCTTTTCAACCTCCCCCTCTCTGGGAAGTGGTCGGGGAGGACCACCTGCTTGTCTCTGAGGTAGTCGAGCACGTACCGGAACAAGAAGCCGTCCCTGTCGATGAAGCAGCGTCCTCTGAGGTCGCGCGCCAGGTCGTTCTTGTTGGACAACAGCTTCCCCAGGAGGGAGTTCGGACAGCTGGCCAGGGTGGCGTGGCGCGTGTAGTACACCTGCCCACCCACGTTCAGCTCTACCACATCGGTTTGCACAGCCTGCTCTTTGGGTGGTTTGCAGTTTTCGCTCATTTTTTAAATTTTAAATGTATTTTCTCAGCAGTTGCAAAAATGAGAGGGGGGGTGTATGGGTGATGGTCTTCCAGATGTTCAGGGTGTGGGGAGCCTGGTTCAGCGTGTCATGACAGGACAAGGCGCGTCCACTGTCCATCCTCCAAGCCCTGCGTGCGTAAAGGTGCGCGGTGCCTCCTCTCCCAGCAGGAATCGATCATCCCATCCAGCATCGTGTTACATCCAGCTGCGCGCAGGCGACCGTCCACTCTGCACTCTTTCTATTCTACCATGAATAAAAAGTAAAACGGCAAATAAAATAAATGAATGCAACACGCACACATTTCAAAGTTTTGGTTCTTTCCGTTTAACCACCTCCAAAAATGCAAACGGATTAAAACCACATGAAGTCATCTTGTTGTCCTACTCCTGCTGCTATATGAGCGCTGCTCCATGAGTGCTGGGATGCTGAAATGAGCAGGGAGGAGGAGGAGGTGGAGGAGGAGGAGGAGGTGGAGGAGGAGGCGGGTGGAAGCTCGGCACACTCTCCAAACCTCCGTCCACTCACCAAACTGCTGAGTGCGGAAGCAGCAGAGGGTTTCAGATAATGTTGCTCCAAGCTGTGCCG
>JBBPBX010032341.1:21835-33946 GCA_038048925.1 Garcialebias charrua | reverse complement strand
CCACCACTGCACCCTGTATTCACTGGTTAACTGGACATCATTAACCTCACGCAGACTCTTCCACTGGTATATTTTCATCTTTAAATCACTTCTTGGTCTGCTGCCTTCATACATCTCCTCATACATGTCTTTGCGTGAGTGCAGCTACAGAGTGCACTCTCAGGACATGATTACCTGCAGTGTTCCCTCAGTGAGGACTGAACTTGGAAAAAGGGCCTTCTCCTACTCTGCTCCTGTTTCCTTGAATATCTTACAAAAAGATCTAAAGCTCTCGACCTTGACCTCTCTAAATGGTTTGAAGAATCGTTGGAATCCTGGCAAAAATCAATGCCGATATGTGCTTGTTCTTGATTTTATACACCTACCTTATAATGTTTTGCTAGTTTTTGATACTTTGTTTAAAAAAATAAAATAAAAAATTCTGTATTTCTCTCTTATGTTTTTCTATTGTTTATTGTTTAAGGTAATTGTATCTTTGCTGTTCATCATTCTGTAGTTTGTAGCAGGTCGCTTTTGTAAATGAGTCCACGAGGCTCAATGAGATTTACCTGACTAAATACAGGGAACCCCCGACCTACGAACGAGTTCCGGACCTAAGGACTGTTCGCAGCTCGATTCTGCCGTAGCTCGGGGGTGAAAATAACGTCTCGTTCGTAGGTCCTGGTTTCGTTCGTAGGTCGCGGAAAAAACGCTAACGGAGCGCCGCATACACATTTATCGGCATGAGACTGAACAAGCGGACATCCTGGGCCATAAACAAGCACAGAACTTTATTTACAAACACTTAGCTAACACATTACACCACACATTCATCCATAAACACACACAGTAACTGATGAATGATCGCCTTACGCTGTCTGAGGACAGTGCCAACACCTGGCCATCAGGAGAGGGGGGGGGGTGGAGTTTATGTGCAGGTGTGCTGTTACTTGCCTCAAACCAAGCAAAGAACTCATTCAGTTCATTCAGCGCTTGAGCTGTCACAGGTCTGGGGGGATGGTTTGTAGTTTGTGATGGTCTGTATTCCCTGCCACAGACTACGTGTATCCTTGCTGTCCTTGAAACGGTGAGCTATTTCCCTGGAATACTGCTTCTTGGCCTTTCTGATGCCCTGGGCCAGGTTCTTTCTGGCTGCCCTCAGGCCCACCTAATCTCCCGCTTTGAAGACAGCATTCCTGGCTTTCAGGAGTGTGTAAACCTCTGCTGTTAGCCATGGCTTCTGATTAGCCCGAACAGTGATGTCTTGAGGTTGGTTACATCATCAATGCAATTGGTGATGTATGAACATACAGTGTCTGATTACTCCTAGAGACATGTGTTGTTGTTTGTGGTAGCAGCTTCTTTGAATATATTCCAATCTGTGGTGTCAAAACAGTCCTGGAGTGCCTCTGAAGACCCCTCTGGCCACACTCGTATCTGCTTGCGGACTGGTTTTGTGACTTTCACCAGTGGCCTGTATGCTGGCTTTAGCATAACACAGATATGGTCAGAAGCACCAATGTGGGGGAGGGGGAGGGCTCTGTAGGCATTTTTCATGGTGGTGTAAACTTGGTCCAGTGTGTTGTTTCCTCTTGTTGCAAAGTTTATGTTTCTGTATGTTTTTGGAAATACACTCTTTAAATCTACTTGGTTGAAATCACCAGCCATGATGAGAAAAGCATCAGGGTGTGCTGTTTACTACTGACTGATGTGCAGATATAGTTCATTCAGTGCCTCACCTCTAACTTTGCTGTTGGAGCTTGGAGGAATATATACAGCAACAATCATAACAGCTGTAAATTCCCTCGGTAAATAGAACAGTCTGCATTTAATAGTCATAAACTCCACTAAAGGTGAGCAGTGTTTGTAGACCACAGCAGCATTCAGACACCATGCGCACATAGCCCCCCTCCGCGTGTCTTACCTCCCTCGAGGGTTCGGTCCGCTCTGTAGCATGTTATCCTCTCGAGCTGGATAGCATGGTCCGGAACGTTGTTGTTAAGCCACGTTTCCGTGAATACAAACACACAACAGTCTCTCACAGTCTTTTGTGTCGTTTGTAGCAGGCGTATATAATCCAATTTGTTGTCCAAGGAGCGTACGTTAGCCAAAACTAGGCTTGTTATAGATTAACCGATTCGACCGGATATCCGGTTTGACAAGCTAGCGATGTGGTTGCATCGGTAGCAGCCACGTAAACCAACAGCAACCAGCCACAAATTCAGAGATGAACCGGTTGAAGAGACACGGACCGGGTATCGCGAGACTTGCTAGGTTTACAATGCGTTTTTAAAACAACGCAAGTGTTGGAAATGCCCGCGAAGCTATTCTCACGCATGCGCCGTAGCTTACCAAGACGACGAACATGGATGTAAATAGTAGCCGCCGCGCTAGCGAGTCACCGCAAAAGATTTTCAACACATCAGCCAGACAAAAATCTTAAGTGTGGAACGTTTTCGTTTTACTAGAAGGACGGAAAACTCGACAAAAGCCACGCTATTTGTAAGCTATGCAGCGCACCTCCGAAGTACACTGGTAGCACAACAAACCTCGACCAACAACTTTTCAAGCCTCACAACAACGAGCAGGAGCATGCAGCTGCCACACACAAAGCGACGGGTAACGTTATCACTAAATTTTACGGGCAACTCAGTGATAGTTCACGAGCTACACAGGCCTTGAAGATCTCTTCCACACTGCAGTAGCTCTGGACCCCCGTTTTAAGTCCCTGCCCTTCCTCAGTAGCAGTGATAACTCCTGTCAATGAGCCCACAGAATGGGTGAACAGTCTTGTTGTTACACAGAAGAATAAACACGTTGTTGGACCCGAACTGCGTTGTCTCAGCCTTCACCTATAATATAAGCTGCATGACTATGACCCACAGCCATACAAGATTAATAAGAAGCATAAAGCTACAACAGTAGCCATGATGCAGAGAGGACATTCACAAGCCTATCAGCAGAAACAACATCCCTGCATCACAAGGTAAATCCCCCAACACTCTGTTAAAATACATCTTAACAGTGCATTCAGTTACAGTCTGCTGTGTGTTGTTGCTGTCACTAGATTTATTCTGCCCACTGTTTTTTGATTGTTTACACTGCATTTAACCATACTGTACACTAAATGTAATGTCATGTTTTATTTCTAGGTAACGGGGGATTCAGTTCAGAGAGGTCCAGTGCAGACTGAACCTGCAAATGGAGATCTGGATGTCTGCAATGATGCACCCCAGACCCAAGATGAGCATACAGGTTTGTGTTTTATAACTTGTGATCAAGAATGAGCTGACTTTGTCTTAAACTTGTGCTGCAGTCATTGTATCAGCATACACCACACATTCATCCATAAACACACACAGTAACTGTACAGCATGTACAGTAGTGTACAGTAATGTTAAACATTGCTGTTCAGCACAGCACATTCAACACTGTAATTTTAAAAACTACTTTAGTGCACATAGATTTATGAAAACAAAGTGCTTTAGTGCAAAGTGCAGTACTGTACAAGAACTTCTAAAAGGTGCAGTACAGTACTGTACTGTATACAAAATTCAAATCTCTTCCTAACAGTTCTCAACCATCCATCCATCCATCTTCTTCCGCTTATCCGGGGTCGGGTCGCGGGGGTAGCAGCCTAAGTAGGGAGGCCCAGACTTCCCTCTCCCCAGCCACTTGGAGCAGCTCCTCTGGGGGAATCCCAAGGCGTTCCCAGGCCAGCCGAGAAACATAGTCCCTCCAGCGTGTCCTGGGTCTTCCTCTGGGTCTCCTCCCGGTGGGACATGCCCGGAACACCTCACCAGGGAGGCGTCCAGGAGGCATCCTAACCAGATGCCCGAGCCACCTCAACTGGCTCCTCTCGATGTGGAGAAGCAGCGGCTCTACTCCGAGTCCCTCCCGGATGACTGAGCTTCTCACCCTATCTCTAAGGGAGAGTCCAGCCACCCTGCGGAGAAAACTCATTTCAGCCGCTTGTATCCGAGATCTTGTTCTTTCGGTCATAACCCAAAGCTCATGACCATAGATGAGGGTGGGAACGTAGATCGATCGGTAAATTGAGAGCTTTGCCTTTTGACTCAGCTCTCTCTTCACCACGACAGACCGGTACAGCGCCCGCTTCACTGCGGACGCTGCACCTATCCGCCTATCGATCTCACGCTCCAGTTTTCCCTCATTCGTGAACAAGATCCCGAGATACTTAAACTCCTCCACTTGGGGCAGGACCTCCTCCCCGACCCGGAGAGGGCATGCTACCCTTTTCCGGCTCAAGACCATGGCCTCGGATTTGGAGGAACTGATCCTCATCCCGGCCGCATCACACTCGGCTGCAAACCGCTCCAGTGAAAGTTGTAAATCACGAACTGATGAAGCCAGTAGGACCACATCATCTGCAAAAAACAGAGAAGCGATTCTAAGGTCACCAAAACGGATCCTCTCAACACCTTGGCTGCGCCTAGAAATTCTGTCCATAAAAGTTATGAACAGAATCGGTGACAAAGGGCAACCTTGGCGGAGTCCAACTCTCACCGGAAACGAGCCTGACTTACTGCCGGCAATGCGGACCAAGCTCTGACACCGGTCGTACAGGGACCTAACAGCCCTTATCAAAGGGCCTGGTACCCCATACTCCCGGAGTACCCCCCACAGAACCCCCCGAGGGACGCGGTCGAATGCCTTCTCCAAGTCCACAAAGCACATGTAAACTGGTTGGGCAAACTCCCACGCACCCTCCAGGACCCTGTTGAGGGTGTAGAGCTGGTCCAGTGTTCCACGACCAGGACGAAAACCACATTGCTCCTCCTGAATCCGAAGTTCGACTATCCGACGGACCCTCCTCTCCAGAACCCCTGAATAGACCTTACCAGTTCTCAACCATAATCAGCAAAATTATGTCAACCATTAACACTTCTCAAACAGCAGCAGCTATTGCATTGACATCAATCGGTAGCAAATCAGCAGCAAATCACATCCATCATAAACATGTTGCAACCATCGTGACACCAGTGCAGTTGGTGTGCAGTCCATGTCCATGTGCATGAAAAAACAAGTCCATGAGCTCTAAGAAAGCTCCAAGTAGCAGAAAAAGAAAATGAATTCCCTTACTTTGATTGAAGTGTAGGTAGAGAGTCTGTATGATGTTTTTCTCAAGTTCAAACCTGGATCACATGGAACTGCTTAGCCATTGCTCCACCATGAATGATGGGAGCATTTGAGGCCAGGTATGAGTTCAGGTGTGTGGTCCTGATGTGAGCAGGTCTGTCCATCACATCAGTTGAGTTTTTTTTGGCAGCAGTCATTGAGGCAGTCAGGTGACAGATGGAGGTAGCAGGCATGGCAGCATGCAGAAGGCAGGACACACCAGAGGCAGGCAGGAGGACAGACGTCCACCAATCAGGCAATCCAAGGAGATGATCTGTGTAGAAATTAACACAAACGTGAGCATGTGCAGTTACAGCTGGACAGTCACCTGTACATTAAACATGGAACACAGACAGAGACAACTTCAACTCACTGCTGATGGTCACAAACTGGTGACACTGAAGACAGTGCAGCAGGCTGGCAGGCAGGACACACCAGAGGCAGGCAGGAGGACAGACGTCCACCAATCAGGCAATCCCAGAAGGTGATCTGTATAGAAATGAACACAAACATGAGCATGTGCAGTTACAGCTGGACAGTCACCTGCACATTAAACATGGAACACAGACAGAGACAACTTCAACTCACTGCTGATGGTCACAAACTGGTGACACTGGAGACAGGGCAGCAGGCTGGTAGGCAGGACACACCAGAGGTAGGTAGGACACCAGAGACAGGCAGGAGGACAGAGGAAGGACAGAGAGGCAAAAGCAGCATGTGGATGTACCGTAGGCTTGTCCATGAGGCAGAGTAACAGGCGAAGGTACCGTATGCTGATCCATGAGGCAGAGCAGCAAGTGGTTCTGTTGAAACCCACACACAGATGTCAACACCTGTACTGTACTGTAGATCTAAAAAACACATAGAAGAACAACTTCTCCTTACGTGTGTGGTGCATGTGTGGAGCTGGAGGACAGGCAGGAGGCTGGAGGACAGGCAGGAGGCTGGAGGAGGTTGGAGGAGGTGCAAGAGGCTGGAGGAGAAGCAGGAGGCTGGAGGAGGTGCAGGAGGCTAGAGGCAGAGCAGCAGGTGGATGTGGCACCAGAGGCTCATCCATGAGGTAGAGCAGCAGGTTGATGTAGCACGAGAGGCTCATCCATGAGGCAGAGCAACAGGTGGATGTAGTACCAGAGGCTTATCCATGAGGCAGAGCAGCAGGTGGATGTAGCACCAGAGGTTGATCCATGAGGCAGAGTAGCAGTTGGTTCTGTTGAAACCCACACACAGACGTCAACACCTGCAGATCAAAAAAACACAGACAACAACAACTTCTCCTTACCTGTGTGGTGTGGTGCGCATGTGTGGATGGACCAGGGGGGCGTGCCGCTTTGGAGGCTGTCGAGAGAGAGGTGATGATTACAGTAGGTGTAGATATAACATAAACAAACAAAAAAAATCAACATGTCTTTGCTGTACCTTTCTGACTATGCTTTGCTGGTATGTGAGGGTGGGTAGGTCAGCGATGGGATGGATGGGATGGTGGAGCTGGTGGAGAGGGGGGAGGAGTAGCAGGCTGTGAACATAAGCAGATGCAGTACAAATTGATTAACAGATGAAACAACTCAGAAAAATAAAAATAACATTTCATTACAGTACTGTACCTAGAGGGAGGAAGTGGAGGGGGGGAGGGGGTGTTGGGTGTCTTTTACTGGGGAGAGGGCGGGCTGTCCATGGCCTTCTCCTGGCTTGCTGCAGGAGAACTGGATGGCATTTCAGCTGGTGGACCAGCAGATCCTGGAGGCGGTGCTGTGACCTTTGTCACAAATTTGAGCATGCTGCTCTGCACATGTTCATGCTTTTTGTCCTCCAGGATCTGCTGGTAACACGCAACGGCATTATGGACAGCCCGAGAGACCCTGGAGAACCTCTCCCCATCTTCGTCCTGTGCCTCCATCCTCGCCAGGAAGCGTTGGAGGTCTTTAAAGCCCAGCACCATCTCCTGCTTGATGAAGGTCTTTGCGGGAGGGATGGCCTGCTCCTCCTATTCCTCACCTGGGACATGCCTGTCCAGCTGAATGAGGTCGTCTGGGGACAGTTCCTCTCCTGCTGAACCCAGCAGCCGTTGGACATCGTCCTGGTCCATTTCTAGATCCATTGACCTGCCCATCCTCACAACATTCTCGATGACACGGTCCACCTCCTGGGAATCGTGTACGTCCTGAACAAGCTGTGGACAGAGTTTCTTCCACACTCCGTGCATGTTCTGTTCAGTAATACGATCCCAGGAGTGGCTAATGTTCCGCACAACATCAAGGATGTTGTAGTTACGCCAGAAGTCTTTCAGTGTGAGGGTCTCAGACTTCTCGGTTGCCTCCAAAGCGGCACGGATGACTCTCTGCAGGTAGTATGCCTTAAACGTACTAATAACCCCCTGGTCCATTGGCTGGATCAAAGACGTGGTGTTGGGAGGCAGGTACACTACCTGCACGTGCCTGTCAAAGTCGGTGAGACCAGGGGGGTGTCCTGGAGCGTTGTCCAAAACCAGAAGGATTTTAAAGGGAATCTTTTTGCCGGTGCAAAAATGCTTGACTTCTGTCAAAAAGTTGTTGGTGAACCATTTGGAAAAAACCTCCAGCGACACACAGGCCTTTCTATTAGAGGTCCAATAGATTGGAAGCTGTTTTTTTATCAATGTTTTTGAAGGCTCTGGGTTTTTCAAACTGGTACACCAACAACGTCCTGAGTTTCCAATCACCAGCAGCATTGCCCCCCACCAGCAAGGTCAAACGCTCCTTGCCGACCTTGTGGCCCTGTGCGGTGCATTCGGCCTTACTGATGGATGTCCTGTCTGGCAAACGCTTCCAGAACAGCCCTGTCTCATCGACGTTGAAGACTTGTTGGGCAGTGTACACGCCGCCCCTGATGATCTCAGCCAGTGTTTGAGGGAAGCCCATAGCTGCCTCATGGTCAGCACTGGCAGCCTCACCTGTTTAAATGCACACAAACATGACACGGTTAAGCTATTGTAACACTATAATAAAAGGAAAAATGGAAGAAAAAAAATTGTGAGTCGTGGACTACCTACAGTGTTAAAGAATAAAAATGAGAATTTAAATGCTCACCCTATACTCTGATGTTGTGGAAGTTGTGTCTATCCTTGAAACGAGCAAACCATCCTTTTGAGGCGTTGAACTGCTCTGGTCCATCCAACCCCCCTGACGTGCTGCCTGAAGTCCCTTCTCCTACGCTCTGGGAAGATGTCCCTTCACCCGGATCGCTCTGTGCACCCCCTGCCCCCTTGCACCTCCCACACTCGTCGCTAGTTCTTGCAGCCTCTTATAAATCATCCTCGCCTTCTCACAAATGACAGACATGCTAACAGGGATTCTACGCTGGGTGTTGTCCTCCAACCATAGTGCTAGCAACCTTTCCATTTCCGTAATCCTACCTGTCCTCTGCTTCGTTATTATAGTGGACCTCATCGGGGCCGAAGCACGCACGTGTTGAACAATGCGCTCTTTGTCCGCCACTATCGTCCCCACAGTCGACCTGGCTAACCCAAGCTTTTTCCCTATCAATGATGGTGTCATGCCCTGATCTGACAGTTTAATGATTTGCGCCTTTGTCTCCAGTGTGATTGTTTTACGAGTTTTTTTTTTGCCTCGGCCGCGTCCGCGGACTTTCCTCGTCTCTTCGGAGCCATTGTTCACAAAATTAGCGTACGTTCTAACGTGATAATTCCTAAGGAGCAAAAATGAAAATTAATGCTAATGTTGACAAATGAATGCTAACGTGCAAACGTTCGCCTTCGTCTAAAAAATATTAGGTTGTAATTCAGTACTACTGTACCTGTCCGTTCGATGAGCGTTGAAAATTAGCGTACGTGCTAACGTGCTAATTCCTAAGGAGCAAAAATGAAAATTAATGCTAACGTTGACAAATGAATGCTAACGTGCTAACGTTCGCTTTCGTCTAAAAATGCTAAATTTATTACCTGTTCATTCATTGTTCGTTCGTTGTTTGTTCGTTGTTTGTTCGTTGTTTGTTTGTTCGTTGTTCGTACTCTCTCCGTTCGTACGTGTTCACTCTCACTCACCGTAACTAACCCACGAGGTACAAAATGGCAGCAGCCCTTTAAATAGTACCACTTTACCTGTACAGATCCCTCCGCCGCCAGGTGCACTGCGGCTGTGTGTACATCCGCCGGGAGCCCAGACCCCACTCTTGCTGGCGGGAGTTTTCCACTGTCATGCCCAACACACAACAGCCAAGGTAATCCCCTCCCCCATCTTGCCGCTTGCCGTAGTGGCGCAGTTATGCCGTGATTCAATTGCATACTTCTAATGGGGCTCGTTCGTAAGTCCTTATTTTTGGTTCGTACCTCGATGGTATTTTTTAAACTTGGTTCGTTCGTAGGTCCCGTATTTTGTGCCGTACCTCGATGGCATTATCTCAAAGTGGTTCGTTCATAGGTCCGGGTTGCCGTAGGTTGCAGGCGCCGTAACTCGGGGGTTCCCTGTAAAGGTTGAATGAATATATATCCTCTTTGGCCCCCCTCTTTGTCTTTTTCCTGGCAGCTGCATTTATAACATCCTTCTTCCAATATACCCACTGTCCCTCCTCTGGACATGTCCAAACCATCTCAGTCTGGCCTCTCTAACTTTATCTCCCAGTTGTTCAACATGTGCTGTACCTCTGATGATCTCATTCCTGATCTTATCCATCCTGGTCACTTGAAGGGAAATACACACGTTTAGAAGTTCTATATGTAATCTCATTTGAAACGAATACACTACTGTATATGATTAATACACAAGTGCTTTATAATCAAGGTATTCACAACTGTTTTACATATGGTTATGCAATTAGACAACATTATAAGACATACTTTTAGATCTAACAAACAGGATGTTCAGATGCAGATAACATGCTAAGGGGACAGATGCCCTTTGTGCTTCTCTTGGCCTTCTGAGGAGATCAGAGCACACAGACACACAAACACATGAATCATACTACTAAATAAGTAGTACTTATAAACCACACACACATACTAGGATCTGGACATTAATTTACATTAATATCGCACACAGGACACATCTAATGGTACATTTCTAAAACTCTCTTACTGAGCAAATAAGCAGAACAAAGAACACAGTTTCAAGAGACTTCTCACCACAGCTATAAATCTACAAGGTCATAGAACTGACAAGCACGAGAGGCTCCAGGACGCCTTATCAGTGCTCTGAGCCAATCAGAGACCAGAGAAGCTCAAACTGCAGCTTGAAGAGATCCAAACATCTCAGATATCAGCAGCATTCTTTGAAGAACCTCGCCGAGGAAAGGTCTGTCAAAATGCTCACAATTCTCTGTGCACAAAAAATTGCTTATTCATGCTGTAACTCTGTTAACCTGTAACCTGTGTGTCTGTCAATAAATCTTCATCATTTTTCTAA
This sequence comes from Garcialebias charrua, assembly GCA_038048925.1. NCBI lineage: Eukaryota > Metazoa > Chordata > Actinopteri > Cyprinodontiformes > Rivulidae > Garcialebias > Garcialebias charrua. The sequence continues at coordinate 23,435 of JBBPBX010032341.1, read as the reverse complement.
GAGAGACTGGTCATTTGAACACCTAATGAAAACCCCCTTCAACATGGTGACCCCGGACGTCTGGCCTTGTCTCTCTCTTTCTCTGATTTGGTGGGGACGACGTGGTCTGTTTCTTCAGCTGTGCCCAGTGGAGCTCTGATACGACGAATCAGGTGAGTCGACCGTGTTTTACACAAAACCGACGATTTGGCCACCGTCCCAAATGGAACTGCGCACAGCAGAGATCCAGTCTCGTGATGAATTCTGGTTCTTCGAGTTAAAGTTAAATATACGTATTTGGCTTGTTCTGACGACACAGGTTTCAGTTTGAACAGACGCTTGTGTGTGTGTGTGTGCGGGATGGGCCCGGCAGCTCGGTTTCAGGCCGAGGCGCGTGCTCGTGAGGGGGGGGGGGCGCGTGCTCGTGATTTTTCCTTCGTGTGTGTCGTTGTGTGTGTGTGGTTCGGGTTTCATTTAATCACGAGGTGCTCGAACATTGAGGTTCTAATTACTTACTTTTGGGGAATAAACGTTTTCTATTCAGGCCGTGAGGGCAGGTTGTGGCCGCTTGTTTCACGTGGGGCGGATCCGTTCGTCCGCGTGACTAGTGGGAGTCACGATGACTTGTTTCACTGTCTTGTTTAGAAAAGTGTTTCCGGAGCGTTCGATCCTTTGAGTAGCTGGAAGAGGTCGTTCAACTTGGTTCACGTCCGCTCGTGGTTAGTTGAACGGCTGCCGCTTGTTTTGGAGGTCGTACGTAACCGATGCCTGGCGTCGTGGGGGGGTCGCCGGAAGTTCACGCGTGAGGTGAAAACTACAGCTCCCAGAGTGCCTTGCGCTAAACTTGCGGATTAGCGCAGTGGAATCGCACTGGGGGCGGTGACCAAAGAGGTCTGTAGAGAAAAAAAAAAGAGAAAAGCAACCCAAGAGAGGTTGCAGGAATTGGGCTTGTGTACTTGTTTTTTGGGGGATCAAACGTTGAACGTCGTCTGCGTCATGAGTTTCGCTGCCGCTGGTCTCGGTTGGGGGGTTTCCGTCCGCCCGATGCTAGAGGGGGGAGGCGTGCGCGCGTCGCTACGTGTTCATTGGACGTTTCCGGGTGCGCTCGTTTCAATCAGAGTGGCTGGACTCGCGGGGATGCTCTGTTGCACGTACCACGTTAGGGGAGCTCCCGACTTCCTGGGACGTCACTGCGTGCGTGATCACCCCGTGCCGCCTGTTTTTGGTTGCCGAGCGACCCGTTGCCTGGTCTGTCGCGGGTCAGACCAGAAGCCACTGAGGGAAGTGGACCTCCGTGCGGCGGTGTATCGCGGGAATACATCGCGGTCACGTGGTGGGGCCGTCTGCCAGCTGTGCTCTGCGGCGACCTTGCTACTCACCGTGGTGGAATCGCACTGGAGGCGGGGAAGGCCCGCTTGTCCATTGATTGGGGCGGTGCTGATTGGATTTTGAGTTTCGGCCGTTTTGCATGCCTTTTTCTCGTTTCTTTTGTCTATTCGTGTCAATTAATGTCAAAGGGGGGTATCTTTGTATATATATATCCATTTTCGGTGTTTTTGATTGTCATTAATTGTTTGTGTCGACTCAGAGAGAGTGAAGTGAGTGTGAAGTGAAGTTTTCT
>JBBPBX010032341.1:0-21436 GCA_038048925.1 Garcialebias charrua | reverse complement strand
CCCGATGCTAGAGGGGGGAGGCGTGCGCGCGTCGCTACGTGTTCATTGGACGTTTCCGGGTGCGCTCGTTTCAATCAGAGTGGCTGGACTCGCGGGGATGCTCTGTTGCACGTACCACGTTAGGGGAGCTCCCGACTTCCTGGGACGTCACTGCGTGCGTGATCACCCCGTGCCGCCTGTTTTTGGTTGCCGAGCGACCCGTTGCCTGGTCTGTCGCGGGTCAGACCAGAAGCCACTGAGGGAAGTGGACCTCCGTGCGGCGGTGTATCGCGGGAATACATCGCGGTCACGTGGTGGAGCCGTCTGCCAGCTGTGCTCTGCGGCGACCTTGCTACTCACCGTGGTGGAATCGCACTGGAGGCGGGGAAGGCCCGCTTGTCCATTGATTGGGGCGGTGCTGATTGGATTTTGAGTTTCGGCCGTTTTGCATGCCTTTTTCTCGTTTCTTTTGTCTATTCGTGTCAATTAATGTCAAAGGGGGGTATCTTTGTATATATATATCCATTTTCGGTGTTTTTGATTGTCATTAATTGTTTGTGTCGACTCAGAGAGAGTGAAGTGAGTGTGAAGTGAAGTTTTCTTTTTTCTTCCAGTGGTGAATGGTGCTGCCATAATTTTGTCCGTCAGAGGGAGCTGTTGATCAACATAGAAATAAGCCTGAACACAGAGGTTTTCACCTCAGAATTGTTTCAGACTTTTTACTGTGTTTTTACAAGAGATCTCAAGTGCATGTGAGAACGGATGGGGAATAAACATTTTGGGTGAATGAGGTTGCGTGAAGGCGATCATGGCGCACATGCAAGGTAAACAAATGCAGGAACAAGGAGACATTTTTGAGCTATTGCTGAGGATCCGAGCAAATATCAGACTTTTACCAACGGTAAAGACAGAGAGGGGTAACAAGTGGAGCGAACCTGCATCAAAAATTGTTGAGAAAGTAGACGGATCAACAGGAAATTTAGCTAATTTAGTTCTAACCAGATTTAAATAAGACAAACAAAAGCTCTATGAAATTGGAACGGAGATAGCTCATTGTAAAACGGTCGCAGACTATTAACAGTTAATTAATAATTATGATGAACAGCTAAAACAGATTGACCTTCTAGAAGAATTGTTCTTAATCGCGGACACTGCACAGAAATTAAGGCACACAGAGAACAGTTCAATTTAAAAGAAAATTCAGAGCAGCAGGTGGCAGGAATAAGAGCAGTCAAACAGCGCCACCTACAGGAGGTTGAAGCAAATTGCAGAAACTTAAGGAGTGAGAAAGCCAGAAAAATGTGGAATGATATGAAAAGATTCATATTGGAAGAGGGGTGCAAGAAGGCCACTCAGAGGTTGTGGAAGTGCCAGAGAGACGATCAGGCAGGTGAGGTGAAACATTATCTAGAAATCAGCCACAGAGCAAAAGCTTACTTTGGGAATTTTAAGAGCATCAATTAGACGAACACGAGAGTTCTAGAAAGAGGGGAGAGGGAGCTGAGTCACTGATTGCTTGCACCTGGTGATGAGAGGCTGAGGTTGAGGACAGGTGAGAGCTGTGCTGCATTTTACATGGAAGGAGACAGGTAAGCCAAACAAATGCAAATAAATGTGTTTGAATTCAGGTAAGACAAACCAAAATATATTAAATTAAATCAACATTTAATGTTTTGATTAAACATTTGTGTATTTTTTTAAATACATTTAAAAAAAAAAACTGTTCATATTAACCTCTACCTGTTGATTCAAAAATTGGACGAGGAGACGGTGAGTGACTTGGAGAATTTTCTGGACCAGTGTTTTGACAGTTTCGTGATGGGTAAGACAAAAGAAAACACCACGCCCGCACAAACATCTAAGCGCACGCGTTCAGAGAGTTCTCCGGGCGCATCCGGGTCCCCAGAGAAGAGTTTTACAGAGATATTAGAATCAATTGATAAAAAACTATCTAGTTTTGATGCTAGACTTTTTTTAGTAGAAGTTCTGCACAAAGAATTTGAAAAACTCAGAGAATCCTTGGAGTTTAGTCAAGCCCAAGTGACGTCACTCGCTGCAGAGAATCAAGCGCTGCGGGGCGAGGTGAAAGATCTAACAGAGCAGGTGACGCGGATGTCCGGTGAAAGCAGGAAATACAAAGAGTCCATCCTGGATCTACAGAGCAGAAGTATGAGAGATAATCTTGTTTTTTCTGGGATACCGGAGCGGGAAGGAGAGGACGCTGAAGTTACAGTTCGTAACTTCATTGAACAACAGCTGAAACTCCCGAGCGAGACGGTAAGATCAATCACTTTCGATCGAGTTCACAGGATCGGAGCTAGACGATCAGCTAACTCGCGTTCAAGGGCAATGGTGGTGAAATTCCAGCATTACAAACAAAAAATGCAGGTTATCAGACAGGGCAGAGAACTGAGGGGGACGGACTATAGTGTTAATGATCAATTTCCAAAAGAAATATTAGACAGACGACGCGTTCTGTTTCCTATCAGGAAGAAATTTATTTTAGAAGGAGCCAGGGCTTCTGTCTCTGTTGACAGGTTGTATGTTAATGGCCAGTTATACAGGGAGCCAGACGTCACTCCGTGGCTCTATTAGATGAACAGCAGGTTAGTATATGGTTGGTCGGCAGGTAGGTTTGGAGCAGGGCTGTTCAACATGCGGCCCGCGGGCCAAGTCTGGCCCGCTGGTGAACTAAGTGGTCCATCAATGGGAACAATAAGAAATAAAAATAAAAATTTTTTTTTTCATAAAACATAGATATTTATTGATAAGAAGTACTGATAAATAACTCATGAGCGATTGGCTTTTGATGATGGCCCGTGGGGGGTTTAGTTGAACGTCCTGGTTGAATGCTTGTTACACTGGAGGTGAATTAATTGGTATTTGTAAATAAAATTTAAAGCACAGCTCGGTGTCTGCACTGGTGAAGGTAAATGTCACAGTGGTTATTGTTTGATTTTGTTGTTTTTTGCTTGTTTGTTTTTGTTTTAATTTTATCTTGTTTGTCTGTTTCTTTTGACCTCTCTATATCATTTGTTAGCACGCAAGCACAAGGGAAGATATACACTCATGCCAGTTCACACATGTACCTCATAAAGAAACACATCCATGATGTATATTCTAGAACAATACTTAGCTTATTTCTTAATGATAAATAGTCAACTCTCAATGATTATGTTTGTAACTGTGTTTTTTTATATATATATATATTTGTTATAATGGGTGTGGTTTATCTATATTCTCACAATCACAAGTATGGGCACTTTAAGGTTTGTCACATGGAATATTAATGGAGCAGGTAGCCAACTTAAAAAATATAGGATTTTTAACCAGATTAAAAGATTAAAGGCAGATGTTGTATTACTCCAAGAAATTCATAAATTGGCCTCAACTGTGGATGAGCTAAAATCTTCAGAGTTTCCTAATGTATTCTCAGCCTGCTATAATTCAAGACAAAGAGGGGTAGCAATTTTTATACATAAAAATGTTAACTTCACAGTATTAGATCAGGTTATAGACCCACACGGTAGATATATAATATTAAAATTATCTATATTTAGACAAAATTATTGTATAGTTAGCATATATGGGCCGAATGTATTTGGGATTTGGCACTGGCATTTGCTTTCAATGCCAGCTGATTTGTATTGGATCGTTTGATTTATGATCTGCAATGTTTTTATGTTTTTCATGTTGTACTTCATTGTCTGTGTTACCTGTTGCGTGTTTGTTTGTCCAGCACTTTGGTGTGGACTTGTTCCTGTTTAAAGTGCTTTATAAATAAAATGGTATGGTATGGTATGGAATGTAGACGACGCTTCTTTTTTTCATGACTTTTTTTCCACTCTATCAAAGCACATGGATTCCTCACTGGTAATGGGAGGTGATCTCAACTTTGGTTTCAATGACAAAATAGACAGACTGAATACAGTGGCTTTTAAACCCCAAAATACATTACGGCAAAGACTAGTTCATCCCAAAGATCCAGTCCCCCGGCACAAACAGAGTAATATTGTGTATGCTGTTCAGTGTCAGGAGGGCTGTGATCAGTCTTACATTGGGGAAACTAAACAGCCACTGGCCAAAAGGATGGCCCAGCACAGAAGATCAACAGCATCAGGTCAGGACTCTGCAGTCTACACTCATCTCCAGGCCAGCGGTCACTCTTTCAAGGATGAAGATGTTCACATCCTTGATAGAGAGGAACGATGGTTTGAGAGAGGAGTAAAGGAGGCCATCTTTGTGAAAAGAAACCGTCCATCATTAAACCGGGGTGGAGGCCTCCGGGTTCAACTGTCTCCCTCTTACAATGCTGTGATTGCTAGTATCACTCAGCCCTCTGTGAATAGCAAACAACCATCAGGGTGCTAATGATCCATTGTTAGGCTGATGGCCCTCCTTGATCATGTGAGCAACTGGTTTCAGGCTGTCATCAGCCAACTGGTTGTGCAACACTGTGAGAGGGTGCTATTTATAAGACTGAGCTGAATACAGCAACTCAGACTGAGGAAGTCTTTCGGACGAAAGACGAAACGTTTCTACATTTTTTTTGCTTTGTTTTGTTTTATTTTTTGAATGTCCAGAGGACCAGACTTAGCTTTTTTAGATTTTTCTACCTGGATTATTGAGCATGCATCAGAGTATCCCACCCAGAAAGGTTTCCAGCCGGGATTTGACCCGACGACCGTCTTGCTGAGAGGCAACAGCTCAGTATACTTTTTGCTGATGATACCACATTTTTCTGTTTAGGTGAAGATATAGAACAAATGTTGGAATTGATAAAGACAGAATTTACCAAAATACAAACTTGGTTTAAAATCAATAAATTATCATTAAATCTAGAAAAAACTAATTACATGATATTCAGTAATAAAAAGAAAACTGTTGATGTTCCACTCAAAATTGAGGGTGTTGAGATTTGTAGAGTGAGTGAGGTGAAGTTTTTGGGTGTTATTATTGATGACAAACTGACATGGAAACAACACATAAATTCTGTAAGAATAAAAATAGCTAAATCGATTGCAGTACTATACAAGGTCAGAGACCTATTGAATGATAAAGCTCTGTATTTGTTGTATAACACAATCATTGTTCCACACTTAATCTATTGTATTGATGTTTGGGGGAAAGCGTGTAAAACAATCACAAAGCCTATTTTTGTATTACAGAAAAGAGCTGTAAGAATTATCACTAGAAAACATTACTGTCATCCATCCAGTACATTATTTTATCAACTGAAATTATTGAAGTTCCATGATTTGGTTGATTATAATATTTTATCAATTATGTATAGGGCTCAGAATAACGAATTACCTTTAAATATCCAAATGAATTTTGTTAAAAGACAAAGTTGTTATAATCTTAAGGGGACAGAGATGTTTGTAAAACCACAATTCAGAACTAGTTTGAAGGGACGTTCTACCTCAATCCAGGGAATTAGATTATGGAATGGCTTGGAGAATGTAGTTAAAAATGCCAAGTCACTGTTTACATTTAAGAAAATGATCAAAAGGAATTTGTTGAAAAAATATATATGAATTAGCATAATGTGTATTGTATCAATTATTAGTTATGTATTAGTATTAGTATTAGAAAATTAGAAAGAGTTAGTCATTTTGTACTGCTGGTGAAAGATTATTATTGTTTAATCTGATTGTTTGAAAAAAGGGGCAGATATAATAAGATGTATTCTTCTTTCTGCTACCTTTCTTTTTTTTTTACATTGTGTACGTATCATTAATGGGATTGTATTGTATTGTGTTTCTTTTGTAAAAAAAATGAACAAATTTAATAAACATAAACATACTTTGTTTTAATTTGTTAAATTTAAAAAAAATGTATTTCTCTTATGTTTGTCTATTGTTAATTAAGGAAACTCAACTGTTGCTGTTCATCATTCTTTAGTTTGTAGCAGGTCTCTCTTGTAAATGAGTCCTCGAGGCTCAATGAGATTAATCTGATTAAATAAAGGTTGAAAAATACTTAGAAAATATGGGATTGTGGTGGACCACTAGGGGGCTCTACTCACACCCAGTGGACCCAAGGTGTTAAGGATGCTTTTATTGTGAAAGGTCCAGAGGACCGGATGTTATGTTGGTATATAAGGCGGTGTTGGGTGGTTTTCCCGCCAGTTGAAAGTAGGAGTGAATAAAGTGAAGATCTGCATCCCGTCTCCCGTGTCGTCTCTTCACCACCTCCTACAATTGGTGACCCTCGTGAGCTGAATATGTCGACGCAGGAAGCTACAGCCAGCTCCCTTCAGCTGTCCCCTGTGGTGGAACCCCCACAGGCGGCCTCGCTCGCTTTTGCGGTGTCCGCCAGGATGCCGGACTTCTGGCTGAACGCCGCTCCGGCGTGGTTTGCTCACGTCGAATCGCAGTTCGTCCTTCGCGGGATTTCTTCAGACGACACCAAATACCACCATGTGGTCGCGGCGCTGGACCCACGGTCAGCCCAGCGGGTAATGAGCCTGCTCGAGGACCCTCCTGCACAAGGGAAATACGCCGCACTCAAGGAGCTCCTTCTGCAGCGTTATACGCTTTCAGACGCGGAGCGCGCGGAGAAACTGTTTTCCTTCCCCGGTTTGGGCGATGGCACAGCTCTGGAGCTAGTGGAAGGCATGTTAGCCTTGCGGGGCTCAGGCGACTGCGAGTTCCTTTTCCGCCACCTTCTCCTCCGCAAGTTTCCAGCACCAGTGCGTAATGTCCTGGCAAACTCCCCGCTTCTGCAGCAGAAGAATTACCGCGCGCTGGCCGGAGAAGCTGACCGCATTCTTCTAACGACAAGGACCTTCGAAGTCCAGATGGCGGCCCACGGATCTCCAGCAGCGCCCGAGTTTCAAGCAACGCCCTCAGCGCCGGACGAGCCATCGGTGGTAGCAGGGGTCGCTACCCGCAGGCGGACAGGAGCCACCTTTTGTTTCTTCCACCAACGTTTTGGCGCCAAAGCACGAAGGTGCGTCCCGCCGTGCAGCTACAAGCCTCAGGGAAACGACAACGCCAACGCACGCTAGCAGCCGCGGCCGTTGGCGACAAGGAAAGGCTGCTTTTCATCGAAGACTCGAGGTCGGGGAGGCGGTTCCTGGTGGACTCTGGTTCGCAGAAGAGCCTTGTTCCCCCGTCTGGCTCCGACACGTTGGCTGAAGGCTGCGGGCCGCAGCTAACCGCGGCTAACGGCTCACCCATCAGGACGTTTGGTGAAAGGTTGGTGACTGTTCGTTTCCATGAACGAGACTTCCAGTGGAACTTTGTGGTAGCTGCTAGCTCAGTCCCTATTTTAGGGGCTGATTTTCTTTGTGCTCACGGGCTCCTGGTTGATATGGCTAACAGGCGTTTAATAGACGCTGTGTCGTTCTCGTCACTGCCTTGTGAGACGCGAGGAGCTGGGCCTTTAATGCACGCTAACTTTTTAGCTTCGGGTAATGTGTTTCAGCGTTTATTGTCTGAGTTTCCCTCGCTGACTGTTCCTAACTTTGCCAACACAAACACAAAGCATGGGGTTGAACATTATATTCCCACAACAGGCCCCCCGGTGTTCGCACGTGCACGCCGCCTCGATGCTACTAAGCTAGCAATAGCACAGGAAGAGTTTGCTAACATGGAGCATTTAGGCATCGTGCAGCGCTCAAACAGCCCGTGGGCCTCCCCCCTGCACATGGTGCCCAAAGCAGACGGCAAATGGCGACCATGTGGGGATTTCCGCCGCCTTAATAACATCACGGAGAACGATCGTTACCCCATCCCCCACATCCAGGATTTTTCAGTGCACCTGGCTGGGACCTCCATTTTTTCTAAAGTAGATTTAGGCTGTGTCTCAATTCAGGGGCTGCGTCCTCATGAGGACCCAGCCTAGCTCGGCCGAGTAGGCCACGCACTCACAAGACCGGGTGGGCTGAGCGAAACTGCTGAAATGGGACGGTCTAGCCTTCAGGAGAGCCGGCATTGAAGTGGGTGGGGCGTTCTCTTGAAGTGGGTGGGAAGTTCTTGTGTGCCGCTTGGTGTGTGTGGAAAGAGAAGGGACGCCGCTAAAATATATTATTTATCTGAATACATGTATATATATTAGTGTTTCTGAGCTTACTGTTTGTTAAGAACTGATTACAAATCAGCTTATAAGGGGCGATCTGTTAAAACCCAGAGTGGACCTACAAAATGCAAGCTGTCGAGTAGCTCAACTGGTTAATCAACCTGCGATTGGTGCAGAGATACTTTTCTCGAAGCTGGTTCGAATCTCACTCGGTACGGTTAAAACTTATTTTACGTTTGTCTTTTATTGGATAAAAAAATGAGGACTGAGATTAAAAGGAAGGAGTTTGTGAAACTCCTTCTTTTTTTTTATCCAATAAAAGACAAACGTAAAATAAGTTTTAACCGTACCGAGTGAGATTCGAACCAGCTTCGAGAAAAGTATCTCTGCGCCAACCGCAGGTTGATTAACCAGTTGAGCTACTCGACAGCTTGCTTTTCACTGGTCCACTCTGGCTTTTAAAAGATTTCCCCTCGGAAAATCCTTGCTACGCACGTGTAAAATAATCTGATTTGTAATCAGTTCTTCAAAAACAGTAAACTCAGAAACACTAATATACTGTATATTCAGCAAACACAATTTTTTTTGTCGTTTCTGAAGTTAAATTTTAATGAGATATATTCGAGCTGAGGTTGTTTGAGATGACTAAATAAAGGTTCAATGAATATTCGCGCTGAGGTTGTTGTTAAAACGAGCTGATGACTCAACAACACACAGCAGCCCCGACTCTGCACGCAGAAAGTCCCACCCCCCCCTCAACAACACACAGCAGCCCCGACTCTCTGCACGCAGAAAGTCCCACCCCCCCCGCGAAATCTCTGCTGGCGCTATGAATTCTGGGATAGCCTCCGTCTGGAAGGATTCACGAATGCATCCTCAGATTTCGACAGGAAGTAGGACGCATTCCTCGGCCGCATGAGGAGGAGTCTTCGAATTGGGACAGTCCTCCGCGCGGGGCAATGACGTATGCGGCCGACAAATGCGCACTCATGAGGACCCAGCCCATGAATTGAGACACAGCCTTAGTACGCGGGTACCACCAGGTTCCTGTGCATGTGGAGGATGTCCCTAAGACCGCTGTGATCACGCCTTTCGGCCTGTTTGAGTTTTTGCGCATGCCTTTTGGTCTTAAAGGTGCAGCACAAACATTTCAGCGGTTGATGGATTCAGTCCTAAGGGGTCTGTCATTCGTATTTGTGTATCTGGACGACATCCTGGTGGCTAGCAGCTCAGCTGACCAGCACATGTCCCACCTCCGTGAGGTTTTTCAGCGCCTAGCAGCACATGGCCTGATTGTAAATACAGCAAAATGCCAGTTTGGGCTGCCAGTCATTGATTTTTTGGGCCACCGCATTTCTGCCAGTGGTGCTGTCCCGTTACCAAACAAAGTGCAGGCGGTGTCAGATTTTCCACAACCCCAGTCTGTTAAAGCGCTACAAGAATTTTTGGGAATGGTTAATTTCTATAACCGGTTCCTCCCCAGGGCAGCACAACTGCTGCGCCCGCTCTATGGAGCGCTGAAAAAGAAAAAGCCCAACGACAGTGTTGACTGGACACCAGAACGCCTACAGGCATTTGGTGATGCTAAAGCTGCACTGGCCACTGCTGCCCTTCTGGCCCACCCATCCCCGGCGGCACAAATAGCTTTGACAACAGACGCTTCTGATGTTGCGGTGGGGGCTGTGTTAGAACAGCAGGTGTCAGGAGTTTGGCAGCCGCTTGCATTTTACAGCCGTACGCTGCGGGACAATGAGCTTAAATACAGTGTTTTTGACAGGGAGTTGCTGGCGCTTTACCTAGCTACACGCCATTTCAGGTTTTTCCTGGAAGGCCGCCAGTTCACTGCATACGTTGACCACAAACCCTTGGTGTTTGCTATGTCGAAAATTTCTGACCCCTGGTCTGCCCGCCAGCAACGCCACCTCGCAGCGGTGTCTGAATTTACTACAGACATTCAGCATGTGGCTGGAAAGTCCAACGTGGTGGCCGACTGTCTCTCCCGGGTGCTGATCTCCCCCGTGTACGTGGGCATCGATTTTTCTGCCATGGCTGCGGACCAACGTAGCGACGCAGAAATACTCGAGCTCCAGTCCGGGCCCACGGGCCTCGAGTTGGAGGAACGGCAGGTGGATGACGGAGGTCCTCTCCTGCTCTGTGACGTTTCTACTGGCAGGCCCCGCCCCCTGGTTCCAGTTTCATGGCAACGCCGCGTTTTTGACTCCTTGCATTCCCTTTCTCACCCAGGTGTTAGAGCATCGGTGAAACTGGTCAGCTCAAAGTTTGTTTGGCCCGGTCTGCGTAAAGCGGTTAAGGAGTGGGCAGCAGCGTGTGTCCCATGTCAGCGTGCTAAGGTTGACAGGCACACCAAAGCACCTTTGGAACCTTTCCCTATCCCTAGTCGGCGGTTTGACCATGTGCACGTGGACCTGGTGGGCCCTCTGCCTCCATCACAAGGTTTTACTCATCTGCTGACTATGATAGATCGGACCACCAGGTGGCCTGAGGTGGTTCCTCTGACATCCACAACGGCTGCAGTGGTGGCCCGGGCATTTTTGTCTACCTGGGTTGCACGTTTTGGCCCCCCTTCAGACATTACATCAGACAGGGGCCCGCAGTTTGTTTCTGAGCTTTGGTCTACCATGGCCAAGGGCCTGGGGACGAACGTTCACAGGACCACAGCTTACAACCCTCAAGCTAATGGTTTGTGTGAACGGTTTCACAGGTCATTGAAAGCTGCACTGCGCGCTGCATTGACCGGTGACAACTGGATTGACCGTCTTCCCTGGGTTTTGTTGGGTTTACGTACCGCATCCAAAGAGGACCTGAACTCTTCCCCGGCTGAACTGGTTTTCGGTCAGCCTGTGCGCGTCCCCGGTGAGTTTTTACCTGAGGTACCCTCACCACAGTTCGCTCCGCCGTTGCAACATTTTTCGTCTCAGGAGGACTCCGTTCGTGTCCCTGGCCCGGTACACCATTGTTTACCTCAGTCATTTGTCCCTAAGAGTCTGGAGTCCTCTAAATTTGTTTTTGTCAAACACAATGCACACAGGACACCACTACAGCCTGTGTATGATGGACCGTTTCGGGTTCTTCAGCCAGGTCCAAAACATTTCCTTTTAGATTTAGGGGGTCGTACTGAGACTGTCTGTATTGATAGGCTTAAACCAGCTCATGTTATGTCAGATGATCAGGTTGTTACGGCCCAGGCTCCTCGCAGGGGCAGACCTCCATCCACGTTGCTAACGGATGGCTGCCCTCCTTCCAGAGACTCTCAACAACCATTGGAGCCCGAATCTTCTGCAGCCCCTCCTCGTCACCCCCCGCTTCATCGAACTGGTTCTGCGGGGCCCAGGTTCAGCCGTTCTGGGCGTTTAATCAAACCTAAAATGCGGGACTAGTGATGGACCTTACTGGGTGTTCTGGGGGGGCGTGTGTGGTGGACCACTAGGGGGCTCTACTCACACCCAGTGGACCCAAGGTGTTAAGGATGCTTTTATTGTGAAAGGTCCAGAGGACCGGATGTTATGTTGGTATATAAGGCGGTGTTGGGTGGTTTTCCCGCCAGTTGAAAGTAGGAGTGAATAAAGTGAAGATCTGCATCCCGTCTCCCGTGTCGTCTCTTCACCACCTCCTACAGGATCTCCTTTCATTTTTATGTGGATGATGCGCAGATTTATGTCCCGCTACAGAAAAAGGACTCCAACTCTCTGGCCCCTCTGTTTTCATGTCTGGAGGACATCAAAGCCTGGATGGTTGTGAACTTTTTAAAGTTTAATGAAGGAAAGACTGAGGTGATGGTTTTTGGAAGCTCCACTGAGACTCCCAATGAAGATGTTCGTTCCTTGGCTCAATACATCAGACCTATTGTTACAAACCTGGGGGTCAAAGTCGATGCCGGACTAAAATTAGAAAACCACATCAGAGCAGTTGTTAAAACTAGTTTTTTCCATCTGAGGCAGCTGGTGAAGGTGAAGCAAATTCTTTCTAATCATTATTTTGAAACAGTAGTTCAAAGTCAAAGTCAACTTTATTGTCAGAACTGCAATATGTACAGGACATACACAGGATTGAAATTGCGTTTCTCTCAGTCCCTCGGCGCAACAGTAACTATTTAAACATTAAAACACTGAAACATATAATAATAAACATAAAATAGTAAAAGTGTAACACTGTCCTGAGTTTTTGCATAGTGGTATAAGAGTATGAAAATTTACACCAACTCTAAGGCCCTGTACACACGTAGCCGTTTATCAGTAAAACCGAACAGTTTATCATGCGGTTTAGCCTTTCATCCACACGTGAACGCCGGTTGATGTAACTATAAACGAATAATAACAAAACTCCAGCCAAAGTGACGATTTGAGAACTCTCCGTTTTCGAGTCTGCGTGTGGACTTTCAGAACCAGAGGTTTCTGCTCCAGATGCTCCAGCTGGAGCGGCGCTCACGTCACATAATGCTCTAAAAAAAGCACTAAAAAGTCAACATACCTGCTCTGACATGATTCCTAGTCGACATTTTCCTGCGTTTTATTAACTTTGTACTCCAACACGGTATTTAATAGTAGTTCAACCTCACGGTCTGTCCACACAAACGAAATAAATAAATAACAGGAAGTGTGGCTGCATGGGTTGAAGGGTTGTGACAGCACTACACTGCCACCTACGGGTTCAGCATATTCTTTACAACGTTCTGTGGTGAAAAAAACGGGACATGTAGACGAACATTTTAAATATTCGAACCATAGGCGTAGATCCTGGGGGGGTCGGGGGGGTCCGGACCCCCCCAATCTTGGGGAAATATAGATCTGTCCCCCCCAATAATTCAATAAAGGAAACCGTGTCTTTAAACAATATAAATATAAAATGGCAAAAAAAGAGAGAAATCCACCATTATTCTAAGAAAAAAAAAGGAAATTTTGCCCCCCCCCCTTCTCTGTTGGCAAATGGTTTAGTCCAATGTTTACAAGGAACAACAACACCGGAGACAGTCTCCGGCACGGAGTTGTTGGGTGGGAGTGAGCTGCAGCACAAACTATTAACTTCCAGTAAGTAGCTACTTAAAACATTGGTGACAGTGACTGGGAGGAAAAGGTCTTTCACAGTGTTGAAAGACAAGTGTGTCTGTGTCTCATTAGTGGCTGTAGCAACAGCAAAACGCAACGAGGAGCGACACTTCATCAGCTAACACGCTAGCTTCAATGCTAACTAGCTCCCTGGTGGCTGCAACAGACAGAAGAATGTCAGCGCAGCTTTGAGCAGGATGGATTCACATTCATCATATTTTCAGGTGTGGAGCTCTTGAAAGAAGTAATGATAAAATATGTGAAAGATAATTAATTTAAAAAGAGTAGAGAAGATGTGATGATTAGTTAAAATGATTTTATATGTGTAGCACTTTGTTGCAGCTGTGGTTGTTTTAAATGGCTTTAAGTTAATTATTATTATAAAAAATGTTGAGGATCAATACTTGTCACATGATTAATTAAAAAATGTCACTGTTTATGATATTACATTATTGATATTTTGTATCTGCAACTGGAAGATTTTATTCTTAATAGGTTCTTAAAAAATGCTACAGATTTGTTAGTAAAAGGCATATTTTGAATGAATGTTACAAACGTGTTCATTTCTACAAAACAGTTAATAAAATATTTATAAAATACAATGAATTTCAAATGTTACAGATTGAGTTTAACATAAAAGAAATAGTGTTTTATGTTTAAATATCAGTTAATAAGTAATCCATTATGCCCCCTTGTTTAGGACTGGAACCAATCTCAGCTGCTTTTGTGTGAAGGCAGGGGACACCCAGGACAAGTCACCAGTCTGTCCCAGAGACACCCAGGACACGTCTCCAGTCCATCACAGAGACAGACAAAGAGACAAACAACCATCCACACTCCCAGTCAAAGCTAAGAACAATTTACATTTGCACAGAAGAACCCAAAAAATTATTCAAACTGAGGACTCAAGTTCTTGATTGAGAGTTCTAATCACTACTGGTAATTATCAATAATAATTGATCATATTTACCAAGCTAAATCATTGTGTGGAGTCTTTAATAATACAGACCAGATCAGATGTGATCAGGCAGTCATATATTCACATGTATGTAAATGTATTATTATTAATACTATGATTAAAGTTGAACCATGCAAATTTGTTTGGAACGAACAAGTGGACCTTTGTGCCTCTTGGTTCCACTGAAGTAGCTCTCAGTCTCAAAAAGTTTGGTGACCCCTGCATTAAAGTATTTCTTCTCCTTGAAAACTGTTTTCTTTTTAAGCTTTAAGATTTTGGGAAGGTGTGGTACCAGATTATCAGTGACACTGACCACAGCAATCTATGAATACAAGCCAAACTGAAATTTAAACAATATTTAGAGGGGACCTATTTTGCAAAATTCTCATTTTGCCACTTGTCATTTTGACAAGTGGCAAAGATTGAACACATTAATTTTTTTACAAGAGTAATGAGTGTCACTATTGTACTGATTAATAGTAGTATTAAGACTACTAAATACATGCCATTTAAATCAATATTATTGCTGATTATTATGCATAGTATATGCATGCAGTTTGGATAAACTTCCCTCTGTATATTTTGCATTACCGTACATTTCACTGTAACTTTGCTGACCCCCCCAAAATTGCTCTTAAAAAATTTCCCTGTTTATGGTCCCCCCCAATAATGAGATGAAATCTACGCCCTTGATTCGAACATGTATGGACAGAGATATTTTTTTGCGCAAATATTTGTTTTTCAAACACCAGGCTCCGTGTGTACAGGGCCTAAAACTAAAACACTAAACATTTAATGAACATAATACTGTCCTGAGTTTTTGCATACTAGTATAAAAAAGTATAAAAAGTATAACTATAAAATAAACTAAAGGTTCTAGCATTGACATTTGCAAAGTGGCAAAGCAGCATATGAGTTAATGTACACAGTATATGTATGAGGTAGTAGTTGATGTTGGTATAGAGGCAAAGTGGCATATGCAGTAAGGCACATAGGGCCGGATTTATGCAGGGGCTTCCAGGGGCTTGAGCCCGGGGCCCCGGAATTTTAGGGGCCCCCAGAGCCTCCGGACCCGCCCCCTAAGTTTTTTTTTGTGAACGGATAGTCTCAAACACGTTGTCTCACAAAGGAGAAAACTGTTCTTGTTAGGTTTTATGTAAAACTGGATGATTTTATCTTTTATTCGCTTCAGCGCGGCCGGTCCCCTCCCGCTGCCGGCGGGGGAGGGAGGGGGGTGTGCGGCCGGTCCCCTCCCGCTGCCGGCGGGGGAGGGGGGGTGCGCGCAGCCGGTCCCCCACCCACCGCTGGTGATAAGGAAGAGAAAGTGGAGGTGGAGGTGAATGGAGAAATAAAAAGTGCAGGAACGGAGGCAAAGGAGCTGGTGTAGGAGAAAGCAGGGGCGGCTGTAGAAGAAATGGAGCTGGGGCCCCCCAAACCAGGTGAAGAAACAAGGGAAGAGAAAAAATGAAGTTGCTGCAAGCGTGTTGCAGGGAAGTTTGTGTTGAAGTCCAGGCAACAATAGCTATTCAGTGATTTTATTTTGTGATGGAAGCATCATATTCTAGTTTCAAACCCTAACATGTGGTTTTGTATTTAACCAGTTCAGGGTTGTTTGTGACAACTGGCATACTGTATTAAAGTTGTAAGTTGTGAAAACTTACTATTCAGTCATTTTCTGCTCATCATCTGAACCCACAAACAAACAAACATACATACGTGTATATATATATATATATATATATATATATATATATATATATATATATATATATATATATATATATATATATATATATATATATATATATGTATATATATATGTGTGTGTGTGTGTATATATAGTGTAACGACCCTGTGTTTGGTTCTGCTTTGGGTCCAAGTATTTCTGTGTATTTGTTCAGTTGTACTGTGTTCTGTTGAGCTGTTGTGATTCTGTTGTCCCCCGCCCTCATGTGTTGGATTGGTCGTGGGGGCAGGAGAGGGGTAGGAGCAGGGAGGAGGGACCAGGAAAAGAGAGACGAAGAAGAAGAGCCCGGGAGTGTGTTGTTGTTAGCAGGCAGCTAGCAGTGTGTTCGCTCGCGTGTGTACCGCGTTTTCTTTTGAGGCGTGAGCTGCAGCCTCGGTAATAGCAGCTCGTCCCTGTTTCTGAATAAACCCCGTTTGGCTGGACTCCGTCTGCAGTGTTGGCGTCATTACATTGGTGTCAGAAGTAAACCAACGCTATCGAGCTGAGTGAGTACTACTGGCTCGTTGCCTCCACCCGCGACATCAGCGTCATGGACGGAGCGCTCGCCCAGGTGAAAATTAAAGCGGAGGGAGTAGAGGACGAAGAGGCGCGGAGAGAGGAGCTCGCTAAAATAACTCAGGCGACGGCTGCTCCGCACAGCTCTGCAGCGAGCATGGCTGCCGAAGCAGGACTGAAGACCGGCGGGGGGGCGGGTCCGTCGACGCCATTTTCTCCAAGCGCGCCAAAAGATTCACATGGCGGCAGCCATGACAGTTACGTCGTCCAAAACGTCACCGTCCCGTTGAAGACGCCCAAGTACTCCGGTAGGTCCAGCTGGGAGGCCTTCCATGCACAGTTTGAGCTGTGGTGGAGAGTGGAGCATAAAGCCCTGCAGCTGGCTCTCTGTCTACAAGATGATGCACTGGACTGCTTGTTATTGTTAAGCTCAGAGGACAGAAAAGACTATGATGCACTAGTCGGAGCTTTAAAGAGGCGGTTTGGACAATGTGTGCAACCAGACATTTTTAAAAATAAACTCTGCAACAGGAGCAGGTTGCCGGGTGAACCCCTGCGTGCTTTGGCTAATGACATTGAGAGCCTCACACGCAGAGCCTATTCACACATGCAGTCAGGGGTTCAGAATGAACTAGCAAAAGATCAGTTCATCAGAGCCCTGGCACCACCGGAGCTGCGTGTGCAGGTTCAACTGATGCACCCCCGATCCCTGCAAGATGCATTGGACTTAGCAGTGGAGAGAGAGTGTTTGCTGGGAGTAGCAGCGGGAAACGACCTGAGAGGACAACCACCGGCATGCAGATCTGCGGAGGGGGCAGAGCTGAACCAGGAGAAACCTGCTTGGGTCTCGGAGCTGACAGAAATGGTCCGAGCGGTGGCACTGCAGTCGACGCGGGACTCCTCCGCACCCCCGGCCGTTTGTTGGGGCTGTGGCCAACCGGGACACCTCCTGAGGCGGTGTCCTAAAACAGTCAAGACGCAGGGAAACGACACGGGGTCTGCGGGGGGGAGGAATCGCAGATCCCGACCGTAGCCTCCACACCTCCATCGCCAGTGGGCGGGGGCCGACAGCTCGAACAGGGGGCCCGAGCCCAGAATCCCTCCGAAATTGACTCCGCCCCCGACCAAGCGACCGTGGTTGTGGTGGTCGGCCGCACATGTGTTGGAGACTTTTGTTATGTCCCCGTCTCAGTGGAAGGGTTTCCATGCACGGCCCTGATTGACACTGGTTCCACGGTAACACTAGTGAGGCCTGAGATGGTACCGGACTGGACTCTGATCCAACCCACCACAGTGCAGCTGCGCACAGTCACTGGGGACATGGCACCTATGAAGGGGAGGGGGACAATGACTTTTAATGTAGGTGGCCGATCTATCACCCACCCTGTGTGGGTAGCAGAGGTGCAGGACATGTGCATATTGGGGCTGGACTTTTTAAGGGCTGCGGGGTGCCAGTTGGATTTGGGTGTGGGGACATGGAGCTTCAAGGAGGGGCCTCTCATTCCACTGTTGCCCGCAGCTCCTGATCACACCCCCACGGGTCCTGTGGCCCGCTACACAGAACCGCAGATTGCAGCTGTCGAGCACATCCCACCTCAGCCCAGCCAGATTGCTGCCACCATGGCTCCCGCACCTGCGAGCCCTATGCACCCAGTGTGGGTGCCCCAGGAGACTGAAGACGCTGCGGTGACCTTGGTGCGGAAGATCTGGGCAGAGAACTGTAGGGGTTTAGACACTCGGCAGCAGGAACAACTGTTGCAGCTGCTCATGGACTTTAAGGACATTTTTGCCCTAAGTGAAGACCAGGTGGGGCGGACTCGTTTGGTGGAACATGACATCCTGACGGGAGGTGCACGCCCAATAAAATGTCGTCCCCGCCGGCTTCCCCTGGCCCGTCAGGAAGCATGTGACAGGGCAGTGTCAGACATGCTGCAGGCTGATGTTATCGAGCCTTCAAACAGTCCCTGGGCGTCTGCTGTTGTCATGGTGCCCAAAAAGAATGGAGAGTGGCGTTTGTGTGTTGATTACAGACCACTGAACGGGGTGACTGAGAAAGACTCATATCCACTGCCTAGGGTCGACGAGTCACTAGACCTGGTGTCCGGCTCCAACTGGTTCTCGTCTCTGGACCTTCGGAGCGGTTATTACCAGGTCCCCCTAGCAACAAGTGCCAGACCTAAGACTGCTTTTTGTACGGGGCGGGGACTCTGGCAGTTTAAGGTGCTCCCGTTTGGACTGTGCAATGCACCTGCCACCTTTTCCAGGCTGATGGACCAGACGCTGGCTGACATTCCTCGCCAGGAGTGTCTGGTGTATCTGGATGATATACTGGTCCATGGCGCCTCTTTTGCAATGGCTCTGGACTCACTCTGTAGAGTGCTGGAGAGAATTAGAGCTGCGGGCCTGAGACTCCACCCAGATAAGTGTCACTTTATGCAACAAGAGGTGTCGTTTCTGGGCCACCGAGTCGGCAGAGAGGGGATCGGCACAATGGAGGACAAAGTAAAGATGGTGGCAGAGTGGCCAACCCCCACGACTCAGAGAGATCTTAAAAGCTTCCTGGGACTGGCTTCTTATTACAGGAGGTTTGTGCGGGGGTTCGCAAGTATAGCAGCCCCCCTTTTCCAACTACTCCAGAAGAACAGAGACTATGTGTGGACTGAACAGTGCCAGGGAGCGTTTGACCGCCTGCGGCAAGCTCTGACTGAGTCCCCAGTCCTCGCTCCTGCAGACCCTTCCCTCCCCTTCATCCTCGACACGGATGCAAGTGGCGTGGGGGTTGGGGGGGTCCTGTCCCAGCTGGGGAAGGAGGGGGAGAGAGTGGTGGGGTATTTCAGCAGGGCCTTTAACAAAGCTGAGAGGCGCTACTGTGTGACAAGGCGGGAGCTGCTGGCGGTGGTACTTTCTCTACGCCATTTTAAGTACTACCTGTGTGGCTTGTCATTCACGATCAGGACTGATCACTCGGCCCTCCAGTGGCTGATGTCTTTTAAAGAACCTGAGGGTCAGGTGGCCCGGTGGCTGGAGGAGCTGCAATCCTACAACTTCTCTGTCATTCATCGGGCCGGAGCCAAGCACGCCAATGCCGATGCCCTCTCCCGCCGGCCTTGCGCTGCAGAGGGGTGCAGTTACTGTGACCGGAGGGAGAGGTTGGAGGAGGAACAGCTGCATCGGAACCATCGAGGATCAGGTCAGAGTGACTTGGCGATCTGCAGAGAGCTGCAGGTGGTTGGCACAGACAGCTGGAGGCACCATCAGGAACAAGACCCTGACATCCAACCTGTGTTGCAGTGGGTGGAGAGGCAACTGAAGCCGCCGTGGGAGGAGGTTGCTGGACTCTCGCTGGCAACTAAAGGGTTGTGGTCCAAGTTTGAGGCTCTGCGACTGGAAGATGGAGTACTGCAGAGGTCATGGAAGAACCCTTCCACAGGTGAGGAGCGGTGGCAGATTGTAGTCCCAAAAGGCCTGAAAGACGTAGTCCTGCAGGGCGTGCATGGAGCGTCTGGGTCTGGACATTTTGGTGTCACAAAAACTCTCCGTCGCCTCCGACAGGGGTTTTATTGGGGCCAGTGTAGGAGGGATGTGGAGGATTTCTGCCGCTGCTGTGACCTCTGCACGGCACGGAAGGGGCCGACGGGTCAGTCTCACGCCCGCCTACAACAGTTTGTTGTAGGAGCCCCGATGGAACGAGTGGCCGTGGACATCATGGGCCCCCTACCACGCTCAGACAGGGGAAACTGTTATGTCCTGTCGGCTATAGACTATTTTACAAAATGGCC
Organism: Garcialebias charrua; assembly: GCA_038048925.1. Classification (NCBI taxonomy): domain Eukaryota; kingdom Metazoa; phylum Chordata; class Actinopteri; order Cyprinodontiformes; family Rivulidae; genus Garcialebias; species Garcialebias charrua. The sequence goes on along the minus strand of JBBPBX010032341.1, from coordinate 1,390 downwards.
GGAGGCGTACGCCATCCCTGATCAGGAAGCAGAGACTGTGGCAGATGCTTTGGTTGGGGGCCTGATTAGCAGGTTTGGGGTACCAGACAGTATTCATAGTGACCAGGGGAGAAATTTTGAGTCACGGGTGTTTTCTACCATGTGCAGCCGCCTTGGCATCCACAAAACAAGAACGACACCATTACATCCCCAGAGCGACGGCCTAGTGGAAAGGCTCCACCGCACCCTGGGACAGCAGCTGGCCATCCTCACAGCAGAGCATCAGCGGGACTGGGACGAGCACCTGCCACTGGTGCTAATGGCATGCCGCTCAGCTGTACAGGACTCCACGGCATGCACCCCATCGCTCCTCATGTTGGGGAGGGAGCTGCGCACACCAGCCGAACTGTCCTTCGGGCGCCCGCCGGATGCACCTGATGTTCCAGCGGGTCCCGAGTATGCCCGGAAACTTCAGGACAGGTTAGAGACGGCCCATGCGTTTGCCCGGAGGCAACAGGAGCAAGCAGGCATGCGCCAGAAACGGAACTATGATGTAAGGGCTAAGGGCCGACACTTCACTCCAGGGGAGCTGGTCTGGGTGTACAACCCTCGTAGGAAGAAGGGACGGTGCCCGAAGCTGGACAGTCAGTGGGTGGGTCCCTGCAGAGTGTTGGAGCGCCTGGGGGAGGTGGTCTACAGAGTTCAGATGCCCCAAAACAGGAGAAGAGTAGCTCTGCACAGGGACAGGTTGGCCCCCTATCAAGGCAGGTCTGCACCTCAGTCCCCAGAAGGCCAATGGTCAGGGTCTCTGGTGCGTCCGCCAACCTCCCCAGAAGCCTTATCACCGACATCGAATGATGCCCCGGCCCCAGAGCCTGTAGCGCCGCTGGGAGCTCGCCCGCAGCGGATGAGGAGGGCTCCAAGACGGTTTGATGACTTTGTTTGTCCCCTCGTGGGCGAGGGACTCAGTAGTGGGGGGGTAGTGTAACGACCCTGTGTTTGGTTCTGCTTTGGGTCCAAGTATTTCTGTGTATTTGTTCAGTTGTACTGTGTTCTGTTGAGCTGTTGTGATTCTGTTGTCCCCCGCCCTCATGTGTTGGATTGGTCGTGGGGGCAGGAGAGGGGTAGGAGCAGGGAGGAGGGACCGGAAAAAGAGAGACGAAGAAGAAGAGCCCGGGAGTGTGTTGTTGTTAGCAGGCAGCTAGCAGTGTGTTCGCTCGCGTGTGTACCGCGTTTTCTTTTGAGGCGTGAGCTGCAGCCTCGGTAATAGCAGCTCGTCCCTGTTTCTGAATAAACCCCGTTTGGCTGGACTCCGTCTGCAGTGTTGGCGTCATTACAATATATATATATATATATATATATATATGTATATATATATATATATATATATATGTATATATATATATGTATA
>JBBPBX010032340.1:15612-33947 GCA_038048925.1 Garcialebias charrua | reverse complement strand
TATATGCAAATGCATTTAAACATGTAAATGCATATATGTATATATACAAGAATATGCATATATGTACATATGCATAAACATATAGATGTATATATGCATAAACATATACATGTATATATATGCATATACATATAATGTTCAGATAGACATATACATGTAAATATAACATGTTCAACTGAAGTTGTGTGTGTTTGTGTGTGTGACCGTTTTGTGGTTTTTAAGGACAGTGTTTTGTCAGGACAGCAATACGCTATACAGTAATCAGACAATCAGATAACAGCTCATTACTGTCCTGACAAAACACTGTCCTTAGAAACCACAAAACAGTCACACACACAAACACACACAATTTGAGTTGAACATGTTATATTTACATGCCTATTACATGTATATATAAGTGCATATATACATGTATATGTAAGTGCATATATACATGTATATGTAAGTGCATATATACATGTACTGTATATGCAAATGCATTTAAACATGTAAATGCATATATGTATATATACAAGAATATGCATATATGTACATATGCATAAACATATAGATGTATATATGCATAAACATATACATGTATATATATGCATATACATATAATGTACAGATAGACATATACATGTAAATATAACATGTTCAACTGAAGTTGTGTGTGTTTGTGTGTGACTGTTTTGTGGTTTTTAAGGACAGTGTTTTGTCAGGACAGTAATGAGCTGTTATCTGATTGATTGTCTGATTGTTTATAGCGTCTGACTGTCCAAACAAACAACTGTCCATAAAAACCATAGTACACTCCTATACACACCTAATTGAACATTAAGGTTGATGAAACCACACGTAGCAAGTAATTCTGTTTAGGAACACAAGAACTAAAATGTACCTTGGTATTCGTGTTTAAAGGAAGTTGATCGTGCTTCTGGCTACCTGCGATCTCCTGACTCTGGACGTGTTCACATGACATCTGTAAGAGATCATTTATACTTATATTTAGAGGAAATTCTACATTTTGATGATAGCTGCTGTCACATGTAAACCAATAAACATTACATGATTGTTTGTTTTTGGCCCAAGTATCCATCTCACATAAAGGAAAGATAAATGGACAGAGTATTTACAAAACTCCTCTCATGATAGGTGGACTAAGATGAAATTAAAATTAGCTGAATGAAAGAAAACTATAAATTAAAAAACTGTGACTAATAATATTGAAGTCATACTTAACAATCCCTGCATTATTTATATAATTGATATCTATGTCATATACATACACACAAATATACATATATACATGTATATAAGCATATCATAAATGCATATTCATGTACTGTACAGTGTATATACATATATGCATATAAATGTATATATGCATATCAGATAGACATATACATGTAAATATAACATGTTCTACTAAAATTGTGTGTGTTTGTGTGTGTGACTGTTTTGTGGTTTTAATGGACAGTGGTTTGTTAGGACAGCAATACGCTATAATCAGACAATCAGATAACAGCTCATTACTGTCCTGACAAAACACTGTCCTTAGAAACCACAAAACAGTCACACACACAAACACACACAATTTGAGTTGAATTTGAATTTGAAACAATTTGAATCAATTTGAATCACTGCAAGTGGACAGGTAACATTAGACCTGCCTTCAAGAAGAACTGGACTAATGACGTATATTCTAGTATAAACGTCACTGAACTGGGAGCACCCACAGCACCACTAACACACTCAAAATGGATTCCACCACAAAGATTCAGCCAGAAGATACACACCACCCATGGCCTTATTGAAAGATTATTGAAAGATTATTGAAAGACTGTTCAGTACAGCAGGACATCTCCCTAAAAAACCAGACTGGACTCAAAAAACTGTGAAAACCAACTTCTTCTGAACTTGAACAATAAATTCTTGTATCAATATTAAAATGTATCAGTTCATGGGATGTTAGGAGACAAGAAATGTCTCGACACTCAGATCCAAGTTTTGAAAATGGTGTCAGGAATTTAAAATATTGTTCACTTTTGATCCATGGTTGACTGGACAATATTTTAACTAGAGTTGATGACAAACTGGAGGTGAAATGATCAGTGTCTGTTCCTTTGTCAGGTCTAATGCCGGGTTTCCACCAGACGCTTTTCGCGCTGCAAAAAATCTCCTACCGCACTGTGTTGGCTGCTTGTCAACAGATGTCTGTTCTCATCGAACATGTCTGCAGACACGCAGTGGGAGCAGCGGCTGGCTCCTTTTCCGTTTGTTTCTTCTACACCGGGCAGATAAAAAATCAGCTGTACATGAGCCTCGTTACTACTTGAGTGGATTTTTTATGAGCCAAACTGCAGCTCCTAAAGTCTTTGTTGAGATTAAAACATTTTTTTATGTTTGGGGTGACCGTACGCTCGAGCGGACAGCGGCAACTGTAAAAATGCCAAGTTTCTTACCGGAGGCTGTTTTCTTCATGGAGGCTCGATGGGTAAGTTTGAAAAGTCCAAAAAAAAGTCCTGTCGTTGTTGCGTGATCACATGGCAGAGTCTATCCCGATTGGTTGCTGCTAAGCTGCGAGCAGCAGAAGCAGGACAAATCGAGCTTCGACAGTCGCTGCTCGGAGGTGACGTGGGAGCGGAAAAAAGCTGCCACTCACTGCCGCGCTGCTTGAACTGCTGTAGATGCGCCGCATCCAACATGCCCGGCCACATAGACTTTCAATGTAAAGTGGCTGCTTCGGTGGCGCGAAAAGCGTTTGGTGGAAACCTGGCATAATGCTCCTTTTTTTCAGACAGATAACTTTAATTTAAACATGTTTACTGCAGTTAAAATGACACATTGGTTCTGCTTTGTGTTAAATAAAAACTTTCAAAGGTAAAATAATTCCTCTCTTATTTTGCTTAATGACATTTAACTCTGCATGTCATCCCTGAAATTCTGACACACAGAATCACAAGTCCAAGTGTGAACTGTGTCACAGAGTAAACACAATAAAAACATGTGTTATCTGCAGCATTGTTCTTTAAAATGGAAAAACACTATTAATGTATTACAGAAAATATGCGTACAGTACACACACTTAATGATACTGTAGACCATTGCATTAGGCAATACATTCAGCAAGTACTTTTACTTTAATACTTTAAGCATTTTTAAAAGCAAGTACTTATTTACTTTTACTTAAGTAAACACAATATAATGGTACATCTACTTTTACTAGAGTACATTTTTGTCTGTTTATTTGTACTTTTACTTATAAACAGTGTTTGAGTACTTTCTCCACCACTGGTCTCCAGCTACAAGTACTTGGGTGTGCACTTGAATTATAGCCTCAGCTGGACCAACAACACAACCAGCCTGATCAACAAAGTTCATCAGAGACTCTACTACCTCAGGCGGCTGAGACGAGCTGGTCTGAGTAGCCCAGTCCTCATCTCCTTCTACAGGTGTGCAGTGGAGAGCATCCTGTGCTACAGCATCAACGTGTGAGCACAGGATGCTCTCCATCGCACACCTGTAGAAGGAGGTGAGGACTGAGCTTCCCAGACCAGCTCTTCTCAGCCGTCTGAGGAAGTAGAGTCTCTGATTACCTTTTTTTGATCAGGGCGGTGGTGTTGTCTGTCTTCACCTCCTTCTACACGTGTGCCGTTGAGAGCATCCTGTGCTCCGGCATCAACGTGTGGCATGGAGGCTGCACAGCTGCAGAAAGAAAAGCTCTGCAGAGAGTGGTGAAGGCTGCACAGAAGATGTTGGAGTCAGTCTCCCCACCATCACAGACATTTACACCTCCAGATGCAGGAAGAGAGCCACCTGTATCATGAAAGACCCCACTCACCCAGCACACAAACTCTTTGCCCCACTCCCCTCAGGAAGGAGGTTGAGGAGCATCAAATGTAGAACCACTAGACTGAGGAACAGCTTCTACCCTGAGGCTGTTAGACTCATGAATAAATAAACAATTAGAAAACAGTAATTACTGCAAAACATCACAACATGCTGATCTGTTTTTTTGTTTCTGTGTTCATTTGTGACCATCTGCTCATACAGACTCATGTCCGTGCTGCTGTTTGTAATTATGTTTTCCTATTATATTAGGGCTTAGTGTATTTCTAGTTGATGTTTTTCTTAGTTATATCCTACATGTTATTGCTGTTTTTCTCTCACATTTTGTTGTTGGATGTAACTGGGACCTTGTGTACATAATCTTGTTTCATCACATGTACCACATGCGGTGCAAATGACAATAAAGATGATTAGACTCTGATTAAAGTTGTACACCTCTTGGACTAGCTGAAAACATGTAAAAATATGTGGCAGGATGTCCCTACGGACATTGAACGCACCACATGAGTGCGGGATGTGATTGGGTCCAAGGCTGGCTTCCGGTATAAAAAGGGCCAGGCTTCAGTGGTTGACTTCACGTCATCCGCCTTCCGGTTCAGACCCTGGCGTCTGCTGGCTGGGTCGCGCCAGCGTAACTGAATGTGCGCTGTAAGGTCGCCGTGATCTACTGTTCCACGACCAAATGTACAAGCCTCCTGCTTCCCTCTACTGTTGAGGTGGAGCTCGTGGTGAGTAAAGCGCTAGTTCGTCTTTCTGTTTTATGTTCAGCTTTTAATTCTAATCTTTGTTTATTAGCTGCTGCTGTTTGTCCTTCACCGTTTTGTTCACCTGCTGTTCGAGCTGTCCACTGGCTGTCGTCTTGCTGTCCTGGCTGCTGATTTGATGCCCACTGTTCTGGTCAGCTTAAGGCTGGCTGCATCACCCGTCCTGTCTGGCTGATCAGGGCCGACTGGGGTTCAGCCCGGACTGGGGTTCAGCCCGGACTAATCGTCTTGGTGCCGGCGTGGATGGTGTCTGCTGCAACGCAACGGTTCTCCCAGGACGAACTCTTTGGACAGCTGTGGCTTGATTAATTGGACATCTCCCAGGCGGTGGTATTAATTCTGCCGTGGTGTACTACTGTCTTTATCGAATTGCACTTTCATTGTTGCCAGGAGTTATTACTGCCTTTTTAACTGTGTATTTTAAATTTAGGATTTTTTATTAAACAAATTGTGCAATTTATTGGTGTTTGTGTGAAGTGTCTCCTGCCTCATCTTCTGCAACGGGTCTAAAGTGCCTAAAGGGTAACTTTTAATAAAGTTTTTAACCAAATTCATTTTTTTAAATAGATTATTTTTTTTAAACTAAAAGTTGCCTAAAGTATTTTTTTACCCATACCCGTTCGGCTACAAATATAAAAAAGTTACAAAACAATTCTAAGTTTTCACCAATTGCACGTCACTTATACAGTATTCTGATACCTACTTGACACTGCAGACTACGTGATGGTGTAACGACACTGCAACGTGATGATGTAATGACGCTGTTCGTCTGTCTGCTCACTGCTTTGAGGTTAAAAAAAGAAAAATATGAGCATATTTTGCACAGAAATGACATTGAAAACATTAAAACCTCTACCACCGCATGTGGTACATGTGATGAAACGAGATTATTTACACCGGGTCCCAGTAACATCCAACAACAAAAAAATGTAAGAGAAGAACAGTAGTAACATCTAAGATATGATCTAAGAAAAACATCAGCTAAAAATACACTAAGCACCAATGTACCGTAATAGAAAAACATCAATACAAGCAGCAGCACGAGCATGAGTCCGTATGAGCAGATGGTCACAAATGAACAGCAACAGGAAAACAGATCAGCATGATGTGATATTTTGCAGTGATTATTCTTATCATGTATTATTCATGAGTCTAACAGCCTCAGGGTAGCAGCTGTTCCTCAAGTGGTTCAACATTTGATGCTCAACCTACTTCCTGAGGGGAACAGGGCAAAGATTGTGTATGCGCTGGATGAGTGTGGTCCTTCATGATGCAGGTGGCCCTCTTCTTGCATCTGGAGGTGTAGATGTCTGTGATGGTGGGGAGACTGACTCCAACAGACCTCTGTGCAGCCTTCACCACTCTCTGCAGAGCTTTTTTTCTGCAGCTGTGCAGCCTCCATGCCACACGTTGATGCTGGAGCACAGGATGCTCTCCACTGCACACCTGTAGAAGGAGGTGAGGACTGAGCTTCCCAGACCAGATCTTCTCAGCCGTCTGAGGAAGTAGAGTCTCTGATGACCCGATCATGGGCGATGGTGTTGTCAGTCCTCACCTCCTTCTACATGTGTGCAATGGAGAGCATCCTGTGCTCCAGCATCAACGTGTGGCATGGAGGCTGCACAGCTGCAGAAAGAAAGGCTCTGCAGAGAGTGGTGAAGGCTGCACAGAAGATGTTGGAGTCAGTCTCCCCACCATCACAGACATCTACACCTCCAGATGCAGGGAGAGGGCCACCTGCATCATGAAAGACCCCACTCACCCAGCACACACAGTCTTTGCCCCGCTCCTCTCAGGACGGAGGTTAAGGAGCATGAAATGTAGAACCATTAGACAGAGGAACAGCTTCTACCCTGAGGCTGTTAGACTCATGAATAAATAAATAATAAGAATAAATACTGCAAAATATCACATCATGTTGATGCTGATCGGTTTTCTTGTTGTTGTGTGTTCATTTGTGACCATCTGCTCATACAGACTCAGGTTCGTGCTGCTGTTTATAATGATGTTTTTCTATTACATTAGTGATTAGTGTATTTCTAGTTGATGTTTTTCTTAGTTATATCCTAGATATTATTACTGTTTTTCTCTTACATTTTGTTGTTGGATGTAACTGGGACCATGTGTACATAATCTCGTTTCATCACATGTACCACATGTGGTGCAAATGACAATATTCTGACTGTGATTCTGATAAAAGTTGCAGGACTAGCTGAAAACATGTAAAAATATGAAAAAGTTACAAAACAATTCTCAGTTTTCACCAAATGCACGTCACTTCTATTTTCATCTTACCTGCATCACTGCAGTTTGACCGTGATGACGTAACGACGCTCTTTGGGGAAGGGTAGGGGCTGTCTGCTCACTCCGCTTTGAGGTGAAAAATGAAACATAAGAGCAAATTTAGCACAAAAATCACGGTGAAAACATTAAAACCTCTCTTTATGTTACAATACAGCGTTCACAGCTTGTCACGCTGCAGTGGTCAAGTTAAATGTTAACGCTTCTTCTTCTTTCGGCTTTTCCCTTTTCAGGGGTCGCCACAGCGAGTCATCCTCCTCCACCTCACTCTGTCCTCTGAATCCTCTGTCCTCACTCCAACTACCTTCATGTCCTCGCTAACTGCATCCATATATCTCCTCTTTGTCTTTTTCCTGCAGCTTCATGTCTAACATCCTTCTACTAATATACCCACTGTCCCTCCTCTGGACATGTCCAAACCATTGTCCCTCCTCTGGACATGTCCAAACCACTGTCCCTCCTCTGGACATGTCCAAACCACTGTCTCTCTGACTGTCCACCTGCTGAGTGTCTCTCTGACTGTCCTCCTGCCGAGTGTCTCTCTGACTGTCCACCTGCTGAATGTCTCTCTGACTGTCCACCTGCTGAGTGTCTCTCTGACTGTCCTCCTGCTGAGTGTCTCTCTGACTGTCCTCCTGCTGAGTATCTCTCTGACTGTTCACCTGCTGAATGTCTCTCTGACTGTCCACCTGCTGAATGTCTCTCTAACTGTCCACCTGCTGAGTGTCTCTCTGACTGTCCACCTACTGAATGTCTCTCTGACTGTCCTCCTGCTGAATGTCTCTCTGACTGTCCACCTGCTGAGTGTCTCTCTGACTGTCCACCTGCTGAATGTCTCTCTGACTGTCCTCCTGCTGAGTGTCTCTCTGACTGTCTACCTGCTGAATGTCTCTCTGACTGTCCACCTGCTGAGTGTCTCTCTGACTGTCCTCCTGCCGAGTGTCTCTCTGACTGTCTACCTGCTGAATGTCTCTCTGACTGTCTACCTGCTGAATGTCTCTCTGACTGTCCAGATGGACATAGACATGTAAATATAACATGTTCAACTGAAATTGTGTGTTTGTGTGTGTGACTGTTTTATGGTTTTTAAGGACAGTGTTTTATCAGGACTGTAATGAACTGCCATCTGATTGATTGTCTGATTGTTTATAGCGTATGACTAGCCTGGCCCTCGCCATACCTGCACAGCTCCGCTCAATTCTATTTCCCTTCACTGCTGGGTCTGGGATTTGTCCCATAGACAACGATTCCTCCGGTCGATTTTTGACCGGACCAATCAGAGAACAGAAGGCGGATTGGCAGATTAACAGACCAATCAGAGAACAGAAGGCGGAGTTTTGAACGACGTCGACTGACGTCGTCAGTTAAAATGGCTGCCACCACGAAGGAATTTTCCAGAAAACAAGGTAAAAAACTATTATTTCTTTCCTGATAAAAACTATATTTCTTAGCTGACGTTTTATCAGAAGTGTTTCTGAGCTTAACAGTTCCTAAATCAATTCACGAAATGGTCAAATCTGCTGGATTTAAATAGTTTCGGTTTCACATTTTCCAAACAGCCTCAGGGTGCGCTACGAAAATAAATGATAAAAAATCGAATTTTATCTCAAATGTTTCATCAAGGCCAACAGTCAGTAAATTAGAGCCATATAATTACACACTGGTAGCAGAAAAAATATCCACCAAGTGGTTTCTGAGCTTTTTATCTGAATAGCCTGGACCTTGCCAGGCTAAGCTAACAAAACTACGCCTTCTGTTCTCTGATTGGTCCGGTCAAAAATAGACCGGAGAAATCGTTTTCAATGGGAGGAATGCCAGACCCTAGTACGAAGCAAAGTGAAGGACAGGGTTTGGTTTTAACCAGACTAGCGTATGACTGTCCTAACAAACAACTGTCCATAAAAAAACCACAATACACTCCCATACACACACAATTGAACAATAAGGTTGATGAATCCACACGTAGCAAGTATATCTGTTTAGGAACACAAGAACTAAAATGTACCTTGGTACTCGTGTTTAATGGAAGTTGATCGCTCTTCTGGCTACCTGCGATCTCCTGACTCTGGACGTGTTCACGTCATCTGGAACAGATCATTTATACTTATATTTAGAGGAAATTCTACATTTTGATGATAGCTGCTGTCACATGTAAACCAATAAACATTACATGATTGTTTTTGGCCAAAGTATCCATCTCACATAAAGGAAAGATGGATGGACATAGTATTTACAAAACTCCTCTCATGATGGGTGGACTAAGATGAAATTAAAATTAGCTGAATGAAAGAAAACTATAAATTTAAAAACTGTGACTAATAATATTGAAGTCATACATAACAATCCCTGCATTATTTATAAAATTGATATCTATGTCATATACATACACACAAATATACATATATACATGTATATAAGCATATCATATATGCATATTCATATACAGTGTATATACATATATGCATATACATGTATACTGTATATGCATATACATTACATATACTGTACAGATAGACATATACATGTAAATATAACATGTTCAACTGAAATTGTGTGCGTTTGTGTGTGTGACTGTTTTGTGGTTTTTATGGACATTGTCATATGCTATAAACAGACAAGCAGATTACAGTTCATTACTGTCCTGACAAAACACTGTCCTTAGAAACCACAAAACAGTCACACACACAAACACACACACAATTTCAGTTTATCATGTTTTTAAGAAAGCAAGATGTTTGATGGATAGATGGATGATATTTGATGGATGGATACATGGATGGATGGATGGATGTTTGATGGATGGATGGATGGATGCATGCATGGATGGATAAAAGGTGGACATCAGTCAGTAAAGACTCCATCTGTCTGCGTTCAGCAAGGCTGGATGTTTGATGGATGGATGGATGTATGGATGGATGTTTGATAGATGGATGTATGTATGGATGGATAAAGCATGGACCTCAGTCAGTAAAGAATCCATCTGTCTGGTTTCAAGAAGGCCGGATGTTTGATAGATGGATGGATAGATAGATGGATGGATGTTTGATAGATGAATGATGGATGGATGTTTGATGGATGGATGGATGGATGTTTGATGGATGGATGGATAAAGTGTGGACCTCAGTCAATAAAGAATCCATATGTCTGGGTTCAGGAAGGCAGGATGTTTGATGATGGATGGATGATGTTTGATGGATGGATGCATGGATGGATGGATGGATGTGTGGATGTTTGATGGATGGATGGATGAATGGATGGATAAAGCATGGACCTCAGTCAGTAAAGAATCCATCTGTCTGGGTTCAGCAAGGCAGGATGTTTGATGGATGGATGGATGTTTGATGGATGGATAGATGTTTGATGGATGGATGGATGGATGTTTGATGGATGTTTGAGATGTTTGATGGATAGATGGATGGATGGATGTTTGATGCATGGATGTATGGATGGATGGATGTTTGATGGATGGATGGATGGATGGATAAAGTGTGGACCTCAGTCAGTAAATCCATCTGTCTGGGTTCAGGAAGGTAGGATGTTTGATGGATAGATGTATGGATGTTTGATGGATGGACGTTTGATGGATGGATGGATGTTTGATAGATGGATGGATAAAGCGTGGACCTCAGTCAGTAAAGAATCCATATGTCTGGGTTAAGGAAGGCAGGATGTTTGATGGATGATGGATGTTTGATGGATAGATGTTTGATAGATGGATGGATGCATGGATGGTTGGATAAAGCGTGGACCTCAGTCAGTAAAGAATCCATCTGTCTGGGTTCAGCAAGGCAGGATGTTTGATGGATGGATGTTTGATGATGGATAGATGGATGTTTGATGGATGGATGGGTGGATGTATGGATAAAGCGTGGACCTCAGTCAGTAAAGAATCCATCTGTCTGGTTCAGGAAGGCAGGATGTTTGATGGATGGATGGATGTATGGATGTTTTATGGATGGATGGATGCATGGATGGATGGATAAAGCGTGGACCTCAGTCAGTAAAGAATCCATATGTCTGTTTTCAAGAAGGCAGGATGTTTGATGGATGGATGGATGATGTTTGATAGATGGATGCATGGATGGATGGATGGATGGATGGAGATGGATGGATGGATAAAGCGTGGACCTCAGTCAGTAAAGAATCTATCCGTCTGGGTTCAGCAAGGCTGGATGTTTGATGGATGGATGGATGTTTGATAGATGGATGGATGGATGTATGTATGGATGGATAAAGCATGAACCTCAGTCAGTAAAGAATCCATCTGTCTGGGTTCAGGAAGACAGGATGTTTGATAGATGGATGGATAGATGGATGGATGTTTGATGGATGGATGATGGATGGATGTTTGATGGATGGATGTTTGATGGATGATGTGTGGATGTTTGGATGGATGTTTGATGGATGATGTGTGGATGTTTGATGGATGGATGGATAAAGCGTGGACATCAGTCAGTAAAGAATCCATCTGTCTGGGTTCAGTAAGGCAGGATGTTTGATGGATGGATAGATGGATGTTTGATGGATGGATGGATGGATGGATGTTTGATGGATGGATGGATGGATAAAGCGTGGACCTCAGTCAGTAAAGAATCCATCTGTCTAGGTTCAGGAAGCCAGGATGTTTGATGGATGGATGATGGATGGATGTTTGATGGATGGATGGATGGATGTTTGATGGATGGATGGATGGATGTTTGATAGATGGATGTATGTATGGATGGATAAAGCGTGGACCTCAGTCAGTAAAGAATCCATCTGTCTGGTTTCAAGAAGGCCGGATGTTTGATAGATGGATGGATAGATAGATGGATGGATGTTTGATGGATGAATGATGGATGGATGTTTGATGGATGGATGGATGGATGGATGTTTGATGGATGGATGGATAAAGTGTGGACCTCAGTCAGTAAAGAATCCATATGTCTGGGTTCAGGAAGGCAGGATGTTTGATGATGGATGGATGATGTTTGATGGATGGATGGATGGATGGATGGATGTGTGGATGTTTGATGGATGGATGGATGTATGGATGGATAAAGCGTGGACCTCAGTCAGTAAATAATCCATCTGTCTGGGTTCAGTAAGGCAGGATGTTTGATGGATGGATGGATGTTTGATGGATGGATATATGTTTGATGGATGGATGGATGTTTGATGGATGGATGGATGGATGTTTGATGGATGGATGGATGTTTGATAGATGGATGGATGGATAAAGCTTGGACCTCAGTCAGTAAAGAATCCATATGTCTGGGTTTAGGAAGGTAGGATGTTTGATGGATGATGGATGGATGGATGTTTGATGGATGGATGTTTGATGGATGGATGAATGCATGGATGGATGGATAAAGCGTGGACCTCAGTCAGTAAAGAATCCATATGTCTGGGTTCAGGAAGGCAGGATGTTTGATGATGGATGGATGATGTTTGATGGATGGATGGATGGATGGATGTGTGGATGTTTGATGGATGGATGGATGTATGGATGGATAAAGCGTGGACCTCAGTCAGTAAATAATCCATCTGTCTGGGTTCAGTAAGGCAGGATGTTTGATGGATGGATGGATGTTTGATGGATGGATATATGTTTGATGGATGGATGGATGTTTGATGGATGGATGGATGGATGTTTGATGGATGGATGGATGTTTGATAGATGGATGGATGGATAAAGCTTGGACCTCAGTCAGTAAAGAATCCATATGTCTGGGTTTAGGAAGGTAGGATGTTTGATGGATGATGGATGGATGGATGTTTGATGGATGGATGTTTGATGGATGGATGAATGCATGGATGGATGGATAAAGCGTGGACCTCAGTCAGTAAAGAATCCATCTGTCTGTTTTCAGGAAGGCGGGATGTTTGACTCACCAAATACCAAATGACCTCTTGGACTAGCTGAAAACCTGTACATGTAAAAATATGAAAAAGTTAAAAAACAATTCTCAAGTTTATACAATACACTTATACAGTATTCTGTATTATTCAGTATTCAGTATTCCAACAACAGTATTCTTATACCTACATAAAACTGCAGTCAACGTGATGACGTAACGAGGCTGCAACGTGATGACGTGATGACGTAACGACGCAGTTCGTCCGTCTGCTCACTGCTCAGAGGTAAAAAAAAAAAAAAGAGCAGAATTAGCAGAAAAATGACGTTGGAAACATTAAAACCCCTCTACCCTATTAACGCATGTTAAATTACAGCGTTAGTCACGCTGTTATTGTGACGTGACACGTTCACGGTAGTGACGCTAACGCGACGTGCGTTTAATTTTGTCTTCGTCGCGTTAAGACTCTAAATAACCACTAAAAACATCCACAAGTGATGCATATATAGTATCGCTGATTTATATAAATGTCTATAAAAGTTTTCAACAGCGTTGAAAGGTTGTCACGCTTCTGAAGTGAAGTTACGTTACATGCTAACGCTAGCCGCAGCTAGTTTGAGCTGCGTCTTTCTTCACGCACTCAAAACTCATGCACAGATACTTCCTAATTTATCTAAATGTTGATAAAGTTTTCTACAGTCTTCACAGTTTGTGACGCTGCGGTTAAAGTCACGTTACTACTGGATTAGGTTAACATTTCCTTGAGATGATGTCATCAAAAGCAACAAAAAATTTTTTTTAATTCTTACCTGAATGAAGTCAATACACTCTGACACTCTGTCCACCTACCGCTGCAAAATTTTATTTAAATCGCTCTCCAAAAATAATCTCCGCTCACCTACATGCACTCAACACACGACGCCATAACTCTGCACGTGTAAGCTCAAGGGGCTTTAACTTTTAAAAACTCGGTCACCTGAGGCCCCGCCCTGAGCCCCCGCCCACTACAGGGTCTCCACATCACGAGAGGAGGGGCGGCGTTGGAGTTTCGCGCGGTCTCCACATCACGAGAGGAGGGGCGTTGCAGTTTGGCGCCATGTGTGTCAGTGAGCCACACACACGGCTGCAATAAATGCAACCGATACACAAAAACATACACACCACACACAAATACCCTGGGAGGTGCGTAGCCAGCCAATTTTATAAATGTAAATAACTTTTTATTAAAACAATTTTAAGTGTTAAAGCACACTCCAACTCATCCAGGCAGCCTATTAGCCACAAGTTACGCTGATATTGATGAGAAAAAACAATGTTTACATATTAATATATTTGGATACAATCTGTGTTTTATCCAGACATTGGCAAAGGCTGGCTAATACCAAATGTCCCGATAATGTCGGTACGTAGTCTGGCGCATAGGCGGGCCAATACGCTTGCACCAACGCACACACACACACACACACACAGCTCTGCCGGTTCAGTTTAACAGTTTAATGGTAATACTTTATGTCCATCATGGTCACCATTAACTTCACACAGACTCTCTCACTGGTTCATGTTGGGGCGGCTGTGGCTGACTGGTTAGAGCAGTCGTCCTGCAATGCAAGAGTTGAGGGTTTGATTCCACTAGCAGCAGTCACTTGCCAAAGTGTCCTTGGACAACACATTGAACCCTCATTGCCTCTGATGTGTGTCCCATCATCACGTGATGAAGCTCTGATCAGTCTCTGTGCTGGATGAACGTGAGATGAGGGAACAGATTGTAGTGAAGAGCTTGGAGCATCTTGATGAGACAGAAAGGAACAATCCATTGACCATCTTCATCTTTAAATCACTTCTTGGTCTGCTGCCTTCATACATCTCCTCCTACATGTCTCGGTGTGAGTGCAGCTACAGCGTGCGCTCTCAGGACATGATTACCTGCAGTGTTCCCTCAGTGAGAACTGAACTAGACAAAAGAACATTCTACTACTCTGCTCCTGTTTCCTGGAATATCTTGTAAAAAGATCTGAAGCTCTCGACCTTGACCTCTTTAAGTGTCTTCAAACAACTGCTAAGTTCATGGAACAAACCAATGCAGACATGTTCCTGTTAGTTTTCTACATTTGCTTTATAATCTAGCTGTTTTTGATTCATTATTTTATTGCCATTTTCTTCCATTTCTTTTTCAATTTATGTGCTTTCATTATGATTGTCTGCTGTTGTCATCATTCTCTGTTAAACCAGGTCTCTCTTGTAAATGAGTCCTTGAGGCTCAGTGAGACTAACCTGTAGAAATAAAGGTTGAATGAAAAAAGTTATCTCTGTGCTGCGTGGGTTTCCTCCAGATTGGTAACTCTACATTGTCCCAGGTGTCCCTGTGATGGACTGGAGACCTGTCCAGGGTAGAGTTGCATTCAGGCCTAAAAAATCCTGCCTGGCCCAAACCCGTATAATTTTTTCCGAGCTCGACCCAAAACCGACCAGTTAACGGTAACTGTAATTACAGGCCTGAACCAGAAAAAAACAAACCTCGTTTTTAAATGAGTTTTTACTGCTTTTGTAAGTAAATCAGTTTGACATGATAGTTTTAAAAATGTATTGTAAATGTAATTCCAAGAAAGGAAGATATAAGATTTCTTGTTTATTAACAAGAGTCAGCAGATTATTATTCATTCATCCAACCTTTATTTAGTCAGGTAAATCTCATTGAGCCTCGAGGGCTCATTTACAAAAGCAACCTGCTACAAACTAAAGAATGATGAACAGCAATGATAGAATTTCCTTAAACAACAAACAACAGAAAAAAAAGCATAGGAGAGAAATAGAAAGTGAAATGCAAAGTATCAAAACTAGCAAAACACCACAAGGTAGATGTACAAAATCAAAAACAGGAACATATCTGCATTGGTTTTTGCCAGGATTCCAAAAGATTCTGAAAATCATTTAGAGAAGTCAAGGTCGAGATCTTCAGATCTTTTTGTAAGATATTCCATGAAGCAGGAGCGGAGTAGGAGAAGGTCCTTTTTCCAAGTTCAGTCCTCACCGACGGAACACTGCAGGTAATCATGTCCTGAGAGCGCACGCTGTCAGGACATTATATTTATCATAATATTATAGTTATTGACGCGTGCTGCTGATGATCCGGTTGTCCATCTGAAAAAACTCGCCCCCACAACTAAGGTAAAAAGAGGATTAATTACATAAAACACTGATAAGTCGTGGGCAGTGCCTGGAGCTGACGGCACAAAAAACTTTTATTGGTTGAGGTGTAGGAATAACCAAGTACAGTAAACAGAAAATAATTTACCAGCACAGGCAAAAAGCTCTCATAAATACACTAATACGGTAATAGAAACATCTCCAGACTTCGCCCTTCTCTGACTTTTTCCGATGCTGAGAAACTCGTCCATGCCTTTGTCTCCTCCAGGCTCGACTACTGCAACTCCCTGTTTATTGGAATCCCTGGCAAAACCTTCAGAAGCTTCAATATATTCAAAACAGTGCAGCAAGGATTTTGTTGAGAGTTCGTAAATTTGAACATATTACACCCATTCTCCATAACCTCCATTGGCTTCCTGTCACCTACAGAATTCAGTACAAAACTGCTCTCATTACATCAATGCTTGCACGGCACTTCACCTGACTATCTAAAGGACATTCTTGCACCATATTCATCCACCCGGTCTCTACGATCACAGAACAGTAATTTCCTTCATATTCCTCGGACCAAATTGAGGACCATGGGAGACCGAGCATTCTGTGTGGCTGCCCCCCGCCTGTGGAACTCCCTCCCTGACGACCTGAGAGCTCCACAGTCACTGGTTGACTTTAAAAGCAGCATAAAGACTTTTCTTTTTAAGCAAGCCTATTCTGCCTCCACATGATTTTATCTTTGATCTTAGCTGATATCATTATTGATTTTACTTGATTTTATCACTTGTTTTATTTTATTTATTTTTTAAGCAAGCCTAATCTGCATCCACATGATTTTATCTTTGATCTTAGTCGATATTATTATTGATTTTATCACTTGTTTTATTTTGATCTTTGCTTTGTTACACTTTGTAGCACTTTGAGATTTTTATTAATGAAAAGTGCATTATAAATGGAATTCATTATTATTATTATTATTAGATTGGCCATGAAGGATAATATTTAAGGCAGTTAACACAATTTAATCAAGCCATCAGTTATGCCCCACAAACACCATAAACGCTTCATCCCACAACATTTCCATATCAACACATGAAATCCCATAAACCCCATAAATGATAACTGGATTCTGCTTTTAGGAGTTGGTGAAAATCTGGATTATTGACACATTTGGAAATGTCATCAGCTGTTTAAGCTGTCTGGAATGTGTGTGCCGGGCTTGGCAACACTGAGACGCTGAGCGAACTATGTGTGGACCTGTATCAGAGCTGAGCAGGCAGGACTGTGGAACTTCTAGCAGTGTTCATGGACGGTTGGAAGGAGTAGATCTTGGAGAAGTTGTATGCTTTGGCATAATAAATCCCAACTTGGCTGTTTGGAGTCACCATGAGATGTACTAGCAAAACTGTAAAGGCAGACGCAGAAATTAATGAGCTCAACCTGACCCAAAACATTGTTGAAATCTGAATGTGGCTCTGGCCCTGGAAGGCTGACCATCTCAATTTATCCTTGGATGTTATGGGAATAAGATGCTCTGCCCCCTCCCCAAGGACGTGGACCTCTGTCAGAGCTCAACCAAGCCGGCTGATAAACAAACACTTCTTATCAGGACTATGGCTAGGGGGCTTCTGGACTGTGCTGTGCTATGACCTTCCCCAAACTCATGCCTTTGCCGGCCTCCCTCATTGCCTCCCCTGGTGCAGCAACCTTGGAGATGCGAAGGTGCCAAAGGGCTGCTCACCTGGCAGCTGTGCTGGGATCCCCTACCCACCACAAATACATATGTATTATGTCTATTTATGTTGCTTTTTCTGTGCTGAGGTAGTTTTTTGCTACCTTACACTGTATCCTGTGCGTTAAAGACACAGTGTGAGACTTTTTTATACCTCCATTCTTTCCTAATGTTTTTCACTTTCTTATCTAATAAAAAGGTGGTGCTCTCTGCGGCTGCAGCCTCAGACATGTGTCTCCCCATGTCTGTTGTTTTCTTTTCTTGACGGATGTACTGAAATGAAATTTCCCTTTGGGATCAATAATGTTTATTGATTGACTGATTGACTGAAATAAAAAACAACAAGTTGATCAAACTTGCAGTCCAACTATCCTCTTTGAAGGAAAGGTCATTTTGAAGGAGAATGAGAGAAATGCCCACTCAAACTAGGCGTCAGCGCTGAAATAAAAAGAAACAACCTCACCAGTTCTCCATGTCCACAGGCTTTAACGTGCCTCCAATGCAGTCCCGAATAAAAAAAATTATAATCCACTGCGATCCAAACTCAGAGTGAAGAATAATCCACAGGTAATCCAGTGCAATGGCCTCACATCAGATGCTCCTCGGCAGGTGCACACAAGACAAAAATGCCATCACTTCTAAAACCGTATCAAAAGTCCGCCCCAGCCCGCCCGTCACTTTGACATGATGAGCCGGGCGGTTCGGGCTGGGGGCTTGGGGAAAAAAATGCAG
>JBBPBX010032340.1:0-15557 GCA_038048925.1 Garcialebias charrua | reverse complement strand
TCCCACAGTGAAGGCTGGACATGGGCACCAGTACCCTCCATGACATCAAAAGGAAGAAGTGGGTAAAGATGATGGATGAATGGATGGATGGACAGATGGATGGATAAACAGGTAGGTGAATGGATGGATGGATGGCTGATGGATGGATGGATGGATGGTTGATGATTGGATGGATGGTTGGGTGGATAAACAGGTAGGTAGACGGACAGATGGATGGATGGATGGTTGGATGGATGGACAGATGGATGGATAAACAGGTAGGTGAATGGATGGATGGATGGATGGCTGATGGATGGATGAATGGTTGATGATTGGATGGATGGTTGGGTGGATAAACAGGTAGGTAGACGGACAGATGGATGGTTGGATGGATGGATGGATGATGGTTGGATGGATGGTTGATGATTGGATGGATGGTTGGATGGATAAACAGGTAGGTAGATGGACAGATGGATGGTTGGATGATTGGATGGATGATTGGATGGTTGATGGATGGTTGATGGATGGATGGATGGTTGGATGTATGTTTTGTTCTGAATGTAACTAATTGATTAAAGACAGAAACATGAGGAACCAGCTGCAGTTGATGGATGGATGGATGGATGGATGGTTGGATGATTGGATGGATGATTGGATGGTTGATGGATGGTTGATGGATGGATGGTTGGATGTATGTTTTGTTCTGAATGTAACTAATTGATTAAAGACAGAAACATGAGGAACCAACTGCAGTTGATGGATGGATGGATGGTTGGATGATTGGATGGATGATTGGATGGTTGATGGATGGTTGATGGATGGTTGGATGGATGTTTTGTTCTGAATGTAGCTAATTAATTAAAGACAGAAACATGAGGAACCAGCTGCAGTTGATGGATGGATGATTGGATGGATGATTGGATGGTTGATGGATGGTTTATGGATGGTTGGATGTATGTTTTGTTCTGAATGTAACTAATTAATTAAAGACAGAAACATGAGGAACCAGCTGCAGTTGATGGATGGATGATTGGATGGTTGATGGATGGATGGATGGTTGGATGTATGTTTTGTTCTGAATGTAGCTAATTAAAGACAGAAACATGAGGAACCAGCTGCAGTTGATGGATGGATGGTTGGATGATTGGATGGTTGATGGATGGATGGATGGTTGATGGATGGATGGATGGATGTATGTTTTGTTCTGAATGTAACTAATTGATTAAAGACAGAAACATGAGGAACCAGCTGCAGTTGATGGATGGATGTTGGATGATTGGATGGTTGATGGATGGATGGATGGTTGGATGTATGTTTTGTTCTGAATGTAACTAATTGATTAAAGACAGAAACATGAGGAACCAGCTGCAGTTGATGGATGGATGGATGATTGGATGGTTGATGGATGGATGGATGGTTGGATGTATGTTTTGTTCTGAATGTAACTAATTGATTAAAGACAGAAACATGAGGAACCAGCTGCAGTTGATGGATGGATGGATGATTGGATGGTTGATGGATGGTTGATGGATGGATGGTTGGATGTATGTTTTGTTCTGAATGTAACTAATTGATTAAAGACAGAAACATGAGGAACCAGCTGCAGTTGATGGATGGATGGATGGATGGATGGATGTTGGATGATTGGATGGTTGATGGATGGATGGATGGTTGGATGTATGTTTTGTTCTGAATGTAACTAATTGATTAAAGACAGAAACATGAGGAACCAGCTGCAGTTGATGGATGGATGATTGGATGATTGGATGGTTGATGGATGGTTGGATGGTTGATGGATGGATGGATGGTTGGATGTATGTTTTGTTCTGAATGTAACTAATTGATTAAAGACAGTTGATGGATGGTTGATGGTTGGATGGTTGATGGATGTTTTGTTCTGAATGTAACTAATTGATTAAAGACAGAAACATGAGGAACCAGCTGCAGTTGATGGATGGATGATTAGATGGTTGATGGATGGTTGATGGTTGGATGGTTGGTTGGATGTTTTGTTCTGAATGTAACTAATTGATTAAAGACAAAAACATGAGGAACCAGCTGCAGTTGATGGATGGATGATTGGATGGTTGATGGATGGTTGATGGATGGATGGATGGTTGGATGTATGTTTTGTTCTGAATGTAACTAATTGATTAAAGACAGAAACATGAGGAACCAGCTGCAGTTGATGGATGGATGGATGATTGGATGGTTGATGGATGGTTGATGGATGGATGGATGGTTGGATGTATGTTTTGCTCTGAATGTAACTAATTGATTAAAGACAGAAACATGAGGAACCAGCTGCAGTTGATGGATGGTTGGATGGATGGATGGTTGGATGTATGTTTTGTTCTGAATGTAACTAATTGATTAAAGACAGAAACATGAGAAACCAGCTGCAGTTGATGGATGGTTGGATGGATGGATGGTTGGATGTATGTTTTGTTCTGAATGTAACTAATTGATTAAAGACAGAAACATGAGAAACCAGCTGCAGTTGATGGATGGTTGGATGTAGGGCTGGGCGATATGGAAAAAATCATATATCACGATATGGACTTTTTATATCACGATAACGATATATATCACGATATATACAACACGAGTGTGTGTGTGTGTGTGTGTGTGTGTGTGTACAGGAAAAATTTGGACCAAAGTTTTTTTATTTTATTATTTTACTACAGATAGTTACAATTATAAGAATGTGAACAAAAAGAACAAGGAAATTTGGACCAAAGTAGAAACTAGATCTACCTTAATTCAAGGAGTACGATTATGGAATGACTTAATGACAAATGACAAATGTTAAGGAAGCCAAATCATTCCTTGTATTTAAGAAACTGGTAAAAAATGAATTGCTAAAAAAATATAAATGAATCTAATTTAATGTGTGATATATGTGAATTGAAAATTGACTGAGTTATTTACTTATTTGTTATTATAGAAAATATTGTTTGAACTGTTATTAGATGAATAAGGAGCAGATTTAATAAGATTTATTCTTCATCTGCTACCTCCATCCATCCATCCATCCATCCATCCATCCATCCATCTTCTTCCGCTTATCCGGGGTCGGGTCGCGGGGGTAGCAGCCTAAGTAGGGAGGCCCAGACTTCCCTCTCCCCAGCCACTTGGAGCAGCTCCTCTGGGGGAATCCCAAGGCGTTCCCAGGCCAGCCGAGAAACATACCATACCATACCATACCATTTTATTTATAAAGCACTTTAAACAGGAACAAGTCCACACCAAAGTGCTGGACAAACAAACACGCAACAGGCAACACAGACAATGAAGTACAACACGAAAAACATAAAAACATTGCAGATCATAAATCAAACGATCCAATACAAATCAGCTGGCATTGAAAGCGATGGAGTAGTAGTGAGTTTTTAACCGGGATTTGAAAACCGAGAGGGAGGGGGCCTGTTTGATGAGCAGCGGTAACTCGTTCCAGAGTCTTGGGCCTGCTACAGAGAACGCCCTGTCACCCCTGCGCTTAAGGCGAGTTTCTGGAACTATTAAGAGTACCTGATCCTCTGACCTCAAAGCACGTGGAGGGACATATGGGTGTATCAGATCCGAGAGATAGGCGGGGGCGAGACTGTTCAGCGATTTGTAGACATACATGAGAATTTTGAATTGGATTCGAAGATGAACCGGTAGCCAGTGAAGGGAGGCCAAGACTGGTGTAATGTGCTCTCTTTTGCGTGTGCTGGTTAAAAATCGGGCAGCTGCGTTCTGAACCAGTTGTAATCGTGCAATGGTGGCTTGACTGACGCCAAACAGAAGTGAATTGCAGTAATCAAGCCTAGATGTAATGAATGCGTGAATCACTGTCTCCAGGTGCTTTTTGGATAATATGGGCTTCAGCTTAGACAGACGCCTCAGCTGGAAAAAACAGGATTTGACGATCATGTTTACATGACTGTTGAGTTTCATGGAAGGATCCATTATCACTCCCAGATTTTTGACTTTTTGTTTTTCGGACAGGGGTAGAGCAGACAGGTCAATGCAGTGGTTTGAGGTTGTGTCATTGGGAAGGAACAATATGGCTTCAGACTTCTTATCATTGAAGCTTAAGAAATTTAAAGCCATCCAGTCCCTGATGTCAGCCAAACATAAGTCCCTCCAGCGTGTCCTGGGTCTTCCTCTGGGTCTCCTCCCGGTGGGACATGCCCGGAACACCTCACCAGGGAGGCGTCCAGGAGGCATCCTAACCAGATGCCCGAGCCACCTCAACTGGCTCCTCTCGATGTGGAGAAGCAGCGGCTCTACTCCGAGTCCCTCCCGGATGACTGAGCTTCTCACCCTATCTCTAAGGGAGAGTCCAGCCACCCTGCGGAGAAAACTCATTTCAGCCGCTTGTATCCGAGATCTTGTTCTTTCGGTCATAACCCAAAGCTCATGACCATAGATGAGGGTGGGAACGTAGATCGATCGGTAAATTGAGAGCTTTGCCTTTTGACTCAGCTCTCTCTTCACCACGACAGACCGGTACAGCGCCCGCTTCACTGCGGACGCTGCACCTATCCGCCTATCGATCTCACGCTCCAGTTTTCCCTCATTCGTGAACAAGATCCCGAGATACTTAAACTCCTCCACTTGGGGCAGGACCTCCTCCCCGACCCGGAGAGGGCATGCTACCCTTTTCCGGCTCTGCTACCTTTCATTTTATTATTATTTTTCTATTATGAATACGTTAATTGTTGTATTTCATTTTATAAAATGAATAAACTAACAAACAAACAAACAAATAACTCCTTTTCTACATTGGTCCAAATTTTTCCTGCAGGTGGTGGTAAAACAACAGCTGCTAATGAAACTCACGAAGAAGAAATCCGCTATGAAGTTTGAGTAAACAAAGCAAGAAACAAAAAAGAGAAAATGTTGCGTTACTCTCTTCAGCCTGTTACTCTCTTCAGCCTGTTACTCTCTTCAGCCTGTTACTCGCTTCAGCTTCTTACTCTCTTCAGCCTGTTACTCTCTTCAGCCTGTTACTCTCTTCAGCCCGTTACTCTCTTCAGCCTGTTACTCTCTTCAGCTTCTTACTCTCTTCAGCTTCTTACTCTCTTCAGCCCGTTACGCTCTTCAGCCCGTTACTCTCTTCAGCCTGTTACTCGCTTCAGCTTCTTACTCTCTTCAGCCTGTTACTCTCTTCAGCTTCTTACTCTCTTCAGCTTGTTACTCTCTTTAGCCTGTTACTCTCTTCAGCTTGTTACTCTCTTCAGCCTGTTACTCTCTTCAGCCCGTTACTCTGTTCAGCCTGTTACTCTCTTCAGCCCGTTACTCTCTTCAGCCTGTTACTCTCTTCAGCCTGTTACTCTCTTCAGCTGTTACTCTCTTCAGCCTGTTACTCTCTTCAGCCTGTTACTCTCTTCAGCCTGTTACTCTCTTCAGCCTGTTACTCTCTTCAGCCTGTTACTCTCTTCAGCCTGTTACTCTCTTCAGCCTGTTACTCTCTTCAGCCTGTTACTCTCTTCAGCCTGTTACTCTCTTCAGCCTTACTCTCTTCAGCCTGTTACTCTCTTCAGCCTGTTACTCTCTTCAGCCTGTTACTCTCTTCAGCCTGTTACTCTCTTCAGCCTGTTACTCTCTTCAGCTTCTTACTCTCTTCAGCTTGTTACTCTCTTCAGCCTGTTACTCTCTTCAGCTTCTTACTCTCTTCAGTCTGTTACTCTCTTCAGCCTGTTACTCTCTTCAGCCTGTTACTCTCTTCAGCTTCTTACTCTCTTCAGCTTCTTACTCTCTTCAGCCTGTTACTCTCTTCAGCCTGTTACTCTCTTCAGCCTGTTACTCTCTTCAGCCCGTTACTCTCTTCAGCCTGTTACTCTCTTCAGCCTGTTACTCTCTTCAGCCTGTTACTCTCTTCAGCCTGTTACTCTCTTCAGCCTGTTACTCTCTTCAGCCTGTTACTCTCTTCAGCCTGTTACTCTCTTCAGCCTGTTACTCTCTTCAGCCTGTTACTCTCTTCAGCCTGTTACTCTCTTCAGCCTGTTACTCTCTTCAGCCTGTTACTCTCTTCAGCCTGTTACTCTCTTCAGCCTGTTACTCTCTTCAGCCTGTTACTCTCTTCAGCCTGTTACTCTCTTCAGCCTGTTACTCTCTTCAGCCTGTTACTCTCTTCAGCCTGTTACTCTCTTCAGCCTTACTCTCTTCAGCCTGTTACTCTCTTCAGCCTGTTACTCTCTTCAGCTTCTTACTCTCTTCAGCCTGTTACTCTCTTCAGCCCGTTACTCTCTTCAGCTTCTTACTCTCTTCAGCCTGTTACTCTCTTCAGCCCGTTACTCTCTTCAGCCTGTTACTCTCTTCAGCCTGTTACTCTCTTCAGCCTGTTACTCTCTTCAGCCTGTTACTCTCTTCAGCCTGTTACTCTCTTCAGCCTGTTACTCTCTTCAGCCTGTTACTCTCTTCAGCCTGTTACTCTCTTCAGCCTGTTACTCTCTTCAGCCTGTTACTCTCTTCAGCCTGTTACTCTCTTCAGCCTGTTACTCTCTTCAGCCTGTTACTCTCTTCAGCCTGTTACTCTCTTCAGCCTGTTACTCTCTTCAGCCTGTTACTCTCTTCAGCCTGTTACTCTCTTCAGCCTGTTACTCTCTTCAGCCTGTTACTCTCTTCAGCTTGTTACTCTCTTCAGCCTGTTACTCTCTTCAGCCTGTTACTCTCTTCAGCCTGTTACTCTCTTCAGCCTGTTACTCTCTTCAGCCTGTTACTCTCTTCAGCCTGTTACTCTCTTCAGCCTGTTACTCTCTTCAGCCTGTTACTCTCTTCAGCCCGTTACACTCTTCAGCTTCTTACTCTCTTCAGCCTGTTACTCTCTTCAGCCTGTTACTCTCTTCAGCTTCTTACTCTCTTGGATGATTGGATGGTTGATGGATGGTTGATGGTTGGATGGTTGGATGTATGTTTTGTTCTGAATGTAACTAATTGATTAAAGACAGAAACATGAGGAACCAGCTGCAGTTGATGGATGGTTGGATGGATGGTTGGATGTATGTTTTGTTCTGAATGTAACTAATTGATTAAATACAGAAACATGAGGAACCAGCTGCAGTTAATGGTTGGATGATTGGATGCTTGATGGATTGTTGATGGTTGGATGGTTGGATGGATGTTTTGTTCTGAATATAACTAATTGATTAAAGACAGAAACATGATGAACCAGCTGCAGTTGATGGATGGATGATTGGATGGTTGATGGATGGTTGATGGATGGAAGGATGGATGGATGGATGTTTTGTTCTGAATGTAACTAATTGATTAAAGACAGAAACATGAGGAACCAGCTGCAGTTGATGGATGGATGATTGGATGGTTGATGGATGGTTGATGGATGGATGGATGGATGGATGGATGTTTTGTTCTGAATGTAACTAATTGATTAAAGACAGAAACATGAGGAACCAGCCGCAGTTGATGGATGGATGATTGGATGGTTGATGGATGGTTGATGGATGGATGGATGGTTGGATGTATGTTTTGTTCTGAATGTAACTAATTGATTGAAGACATAAACATGAGAAACCAGCTGCACTTGATGGATGGTTGGATGATTGGATGGTTGATGGATGGTTGATGGTTGGATGGTTGGATGTATGTTTTGTTCTGAATGTAACTAATTGATTAAAGACAGAAACATGAGGAACCAGCTGAAGTTGATGGATGGTTGGATGATTGGATGGTTGATGGATGGTTGATGGTTGGATGGTTGGATGTATGTTTTGTTCTGAATGTAACTAATTGACTAAAGACAGAAACATGAGGAACCAGCTGCAGTTGATGGATGGATGGATGATTGGATGGTTGATGGATGGATGGATGGTTGGATGTATGTTTTGTTCTGAATGTAACTAATTGATTAAAGACAGAAACATGAGGAACCAGCTGCAGTTGATGGATGGATGGTTGGATGATTGGATGGTTGATGGATGGATGGATGGTTGGATGTATGTTTTGTTCTGAATGTAACTAATTGATTAAAGACAGAAACATGAGGAACCAGCTGCAGTTGATGGATGGATGGTTGGATGATTGGATGGTTGATGGATGGATGGTTGGATGTATGTTTTGTTCTGAATGTAACTAATTGATTAAAGACAGAAACATGAGGAACCAGCTGCAGTTGATGGATGGATGGATGGATGGTTGGATGATTGGATGGTTGATGGATGGATGGATGGTTGGATGTATGTTTTGTTCTGAATGTAACTAATTGATTAAAGACAGAAACATGAGGAACCAGCTGCAGTTGATGGATGGATGATTGGATGATTGGATGGTTGATGGATGGTTGATGGTTGATGGATGGATGGTTGGATGTATGTTTTGTTCTGAATGTAACTAATTGATTAAAGACAGAAACATGAGGAACCAGCTGTAGTTGATGGATGGATGGATGATTGGATGGTTGATGGATGGATGGATGGTTGGATGTATGTTTTGTTCTGAATGTAACTAATTGATTAAAGACAGAAACATGAGGAACCAGCTGCAGTTGATGGATGGATGGTTGGATGATTGGATGGTTGATGGATGGATGGTTGGATGTATGTTTTGTTCTGAATGTAACTAATTGATTAAAGACAGAAACATGAGGAACCAGCTGCAGTTGATGGATGGATGGATGGATGGTTGGATGATTGGATGGTTGATGGATGGATGGATGGTTGGATGTATGTTTTGTTCTGAATGTAACTAATTGATTAAAGACAGAAACATGAGGAACCAGCTGCAGTTGATGGATGGATGATTGGATGATTGGATGGTTGATGGATGGTTGATGGTTGGATGGTTGATGGATGGATGGATGGTTGGATGTATGTTTTGTTCTGAATGTAACTAATTGATTAAAGACAGAAACATGAGGAACCAGCTGCAGTTGATGGATGGATGGATGATTGGATGGTTGATGGATGGATGGATGGTTGGATGTATGTTTTGTTCTGAATGTAACTAATTGATTAAAGACAGAAACATGAGGAACCAGCTGCAGTTGATGGATGGATGGTTGGATGATTGGATGGTTGATGGATGGATGGTTGGATGTATGTTTTGTTCTGAATGTAACTAATTGATTAAAGACAGAAACATGAGGAACCAGCTGCAGTTGATGGATGGATGGATGGATGGTTGGATGATTGGATGGTTGATGGATGGATGGATGGTTGGATGTATGTTTTGTTCTGAATGTAACTAATTGATTAAAGACAGAAACATGAGGAACCAGCTGCAGTTGATGGATGGATGGTTGGATGATTGGATGGTTGATGGATGGATGGTTGGATGTATGTTTTGTTCTGAATGTAACTAATTGATTAAAGACAGAAACATGAGGAACCAGCTGCAGTTGATGGATGGATGATTGGATGATTGGATGGTTGATGGATGGTTGATGGTTGGATGGTTGATGGATGGATGGATGGTTGGATGTATGTTTTGTTCTGAATGTAACTAATTGATTAAAGACAGAAACATGAGGAACCAGCTGCAGTTGATGGATGGATGGATGATTGGATGGTTGATGGATGGATGGATGGTTGGATGTATGTTTTGTTCTGAATGTAACTAATTGATTAAAGACAGAAACATGAGGAACCAGCTGTAGTTGATGGATGGATGGTTGGATGATTGGATGGTTGATGGATGGATGGATGGTTGGATGTATGTTTTGTTCTGAATGTAACTAATTGATTAAAGACAGAAACATGAGGAACCAGCTGCAGTTGATGGATGGATGGTTGGATGATTGGATGGTTGATGGATGGATGGTTGGATGTATGTTTTGTTCTGAATGTAACTAATTGATTAAAGACAGAAACATGAGGAACCAGCTGCAGTTGATGGATGGATGATTGGATGATTGGATGGTTGATGGATGGTTGATGGTTGGATGGTTGATGGATGGATGGATGGTTGGATGTATGTTTTGTTCTGAATGTAACTAATTGATTAAAGACAGAAACATGAGGAACCAGCTGCAGTTGATGGATGGATGGATGATTGGATGGTTGATGGATGGATGGATGGTTGGATGTATGTTTTGTTCTGAATGTAACTAATTGATTAAAGACAGAAACATGAGGAACCAGCTGTAGTTGATGGATGGATGGTTGGATGATTGGATGGTTGATGGATGGATGGATGGTTGGATGTATGTTTTGTTCTGAATGTAACTAATTGATTAAAGACAGAAACATGAGGAACCAGCTGCAGTTGATGGATGGATGGTTGGATGATTGGATGGTTGATGGATGGATGGTTGGATGTATGTTTTGTTCTGAATGTAACTAATTGACTAAAGACAGAAACATGAGGAACCAGCTGCAGTTGATGGATGGATGGTTGGATGATTGGATGGTTGATGGATGGATGGATGGTTGGATGTATGTTTTGTTCTGAATGTAACTAATTGATTAAAGACAGAAACATGAGGAACCAGCTGCAGTTGATGGATGGATGATTGGATGATTGGATGGTTGATTGGATGGTTGATGGATGGATGGTTGGATGTATGTTTTGTTCTGAATGTAACTAATTGATTAAAGACAGAAACATGAGGAACCAGCTGCAGTTGATGGATGGATGGATGATTGGATGGTTGATGGATGGATGGATGGTTGGATGTATGTTTTGTTCTGAATGTAACTAATTGATTAAAGACAGAAACATGAGGAACCAGCTGTAGTTGATGGATGGATGGTTGGATGATTGGATGGTTGATGGATGGATGGATGGTTGGATGTATGTTTTGTTCTGAATGTAACTAATTGATTAAAGACAGAAACATGAGGAACCAGCTGAAGTTGATGGATGGTTGGATGATTGGATGGTTGATGGATGGTTGATGGTTGGATGGTTGGATGTATGTTTTGTTCTGAATGTAACTAATTGACTAAAGACAGAAACATGAGGAACCAGCTGCAGTTGATGGATGGATGGTTGGATGATTGGATGGTTGATGGATGGATGGATGGTTGGATGTATGTTTTGTTCTGAATGTAACTAATTGATTAAAGACAGAAACATGAGGAACCAGCTGAAGTTGATGGATGGTTGGATGATTGGATGGTTGATGGATGGTTGATGGTTGGATGGTTGGATGTATGTTTTGTTCTGAATGTAACTAATTGACTAAAGACAGAAACATGAGGAACCAGCTGCAGTTGATGGATGGATGGATGGATGGATGGTTGATGGATGGATGGATGGTTGGATGTATGTTTTGTTCTGAATGTAACTAATTGATTAAAGACAGAAACATGAGGAACCAGCTGCAGTTGATGGATGGATGGATGATTGGATGGTTGATGGATGGTTGGATGTATGTTTTGTTCTGAATGTAACTAATTGATTAAAGACAGAAACATGAGGAACCAGCTGCAGTTGATGGATGGATGGTTGGATGATTGGATGGTTGATGGATGGATGGATGGTTGGATGTATGTTTTGTTCTGAATGTAACTAATTGATTAAAGACAGAAACATGAGGAACCAGCTGCAGTTGATGGATGGATGGTTGGATGATTGGATGGTTGATGGATGGATGGTTGGATGTATGTTTTGTTCTGAATGTAACTAATTGATTAAAGACAGAAACATGAGGAACCAGCTGCAGTTGATGGATGGATGGATGGATGGTTGGATGATTGGATGGTTGATGGATGGATGGATGGTTGGATGTATGTTTTGTTCTGAATGTAACTAATTGATTAAAGACAGAAACATGAGGAACCAGCTGCAGTTGATGGATGGATGATTGGATGATTGGATGGTTGATGGATGGTTGATGGTTGGATGGTTGATGGATGGATGGATGGTTGGATGTATGTTTTGTTCTGAATGTAACTAATTGATTAAAGACAGAAACATGAGGAACCAGCTGCAGTTGATGGATGGATGGATGATTGGATGGTTGATGGATGGATGGATGGTTGGATGTATGTTTTGTTCTGAATGTAACTAATTGATTAAAGACAGAAACATGAGGAACCAGCTGCAGTTGATGGATGGATGGTTGGATGATTGGATGGTTGATGGATGGATGGATGGTTGGATGTATGTTTTGTTCTGAATGTAACTAATTGATTAAAGACAGAAACATGAGGAACCAGCTGCAGTTGATGGATGGATGGTTGGATGATTGGATGGTTGATGGATGGATGGTTGGATGTATGTTTTGTTCTGAATGTAACTAATTGATTAAAGACAGAAACATGAGGAACCAGCTGCAGTTGATGGATGGATGGTTGGATGATTGGATGGTTGATGGATGGATGGATGGTTGGATGTATGTTTTGTTCTGAATGTAACTAATTGATTAAAGACAGAAACATGAGGAACCAGCTGCAGTTGATGGATGGATGATTGGATGATTGGATGGTTGATGGATGGTTGATGGTTGGATGGTTGATGGATGGATGGATGGTTGGATGTATGTTTTGTTCTGAATGTAACTAATTGATTAAAGACAGAAACATGAGGAACCAGCTGCAGTTGATGGATGGATGGATGATTGGATGGTTGATGGATGGATGGATGGTTGGATGTATGTTTTGTTCTGAATGTAACTAATTGATTAAAGACAGAAACATGAGGAACCAGCTGCAGTTGATGGATGGATGGTTGGATGATTGGATGGTTGATGGATGGATGGTTGGATGTATGTTTTGTTCTGAATGTAACTAATTGATTAAAGACAGAAACATGAGGAACCAGCTGCAGTTGATGGATGGATGGATGGATGGTTGGATGATTGGATGGTTGATGGATGGATGGATGGTTGGATGTATGTTTTGTTCTGAATGTAACTAATTGATTAAAGACAGAAACATGAGGAACCAGCTGCAGTTGATGGATGGATGGTTGGATGATTGGATGGTTGATGGATGGATGGATGGTTGGATGTATGTTTTGTTCTGAATGTAACTAATTGATTAAAGACAGAAACATGAGGAACCAGCTGCAGTTGATGGATGGATGATTGGATGATTGGATGGTTGATGGTTGGATGGTTGATGGATGGATGGATGGTTGGATGTATGTTTTGTTCTGAATGTAACTAATTGATTAAAGACAGAAACATGAGGAACCAGCTGCAGTTGATGGATGGATGGATGATTGGATGGTTGATGGATGGATGGATGGTTGGATGTATGTTTTGTTCTGAATGTAACTAATTGATTAAAGACAGAAACATGAGGAACCAGCTGTAGTTGATGGATGGATGGTTGGATGATTGGATGGTTGATGGATGGATGGATGGTTGGATGTATGTTTTGTTCTGAATGTAACTAATTGATTAAAGACAGAAACATGAGGAACCAGCTGCAGTTGATGGATGGATGGTTGGATGATTGGATGGTTGATGGATGGATGGTTGGATGTATGTTTTGTTCTGAATGTAACTAATTGATTAAAGACAGAAACATGAGGAACCAGCTGCAGTTGATGGATGGATGATTGGATGATTGGATGGTTGGATTGGTTGGATGGTTGATGGATGGATGGATGGTTGGATGTATGTTTTGTTCTGAATGTAACTAATTGATTAAAGACAGAAACATGAGGAACCAGCTGCAGTTGATGGATGGATGGATGATTGGATGGTTGATGGATGGATGGATGGTTGGATGTATGTTTTGTTCTGAATGTAACTAATTGATTAAAGACAGAAACATGAGGAACCAGCTGTAGTTGATGGATGGATGGTTGGATGATTGGATGGTTGATGGATGGATGGATGGTTGGATGTATGTTTTGTTCTGAATGTAACTAATTGATTAAAGACAGAAACATGAGGAACCAGCTGCAGTTGATGGATGGATGGTTGGATGATTGGATGGTTGATGGATGGATGGTTGGATGTATGTTTTGTTCTGAATGTAACTAATTGACTAAAGACAGAAACATGAGGAACCAGCTGCAGTTGATGGATGGATGGTTGGATGATTGGATGGTTGATGGATGGATGGATGGTTGGATGTATGTTTTGTTCTGAATGTAACTAATTGATTAAAGACAGAAACATGAGGAACCAGCTGCAGTTGATGGATGGATGATTGGATGATTGGATGGTTGATGGTGATGGTTGATGGATGGATGGTTGGATGTATGTTTTGTTCTGAATGTAACTAATTGATTAAAGACAGAAACATGAGGAACCAGCTGCAGTTGATGGATGGATGGATGATTGGATGGTTGATGGATGGATGGATGGTTGGATGTATGTTTTGTTCTGAATGTAACTAATTGATTAAAGACAGAAACATGAGGAACCAGCTGCAGTTGATGGATGGATGGTTGGATGATTGGATGGTTGATGGATGGATGGATGGTTGGATGTATGTTTTGTTCTGAATGTAACTAATTGATTAAAGACAGAAACATGAGGAACCAGCTGCAGTTGATGGATGGATGGATGATTGGATGGTTGATGGATGGATGGATGGTTGGATGTATGTTTTGTTCTGAATGTAACTAATTGATTAAAGACAGAAACATGAGGAACCAGCTGTAGTTGATGGATGGATGGTTGGATGATTGGATGGTTGATGGATGGATGGATGGTTGGATGTATGTTTTGTTCTGAATGTAACTAATTGATTAAAGACAGAAACATGAGGAACCAGCTGCAGTTGATGGATGGATGGTTGGATGATTGGATGGTTGATGGATGGATGGATGGTTGGATGTATGTTTTGTTCTGAATGTAACTAATTGATTAAAGACAGAAACATGAGGAACCAGCTGCAGTTGATGGATGGATGGTTGGATGATTGGATGGTTGATGGATGGATGGTTGGATGTATGTTTTGTTCTGAATGTAACTAATTGACTAAAGACAGAAACATGAGGAACCAGCTGCAGTTGATGGATGGATGGTTGGATGATTGGATGGTTGATGGATGGATGGATGGTTGGATGTATGTTTTGTTCTGAATGTAACTAATTGACTAAAGACAGAAACATGAGGAACCAGCTGCAGTTGATGGATGGATGGTTGGATGATTGGATGGTTGATGGATGGATGGATGGTTGGATGTATGTTTTGTTCTGAATGTAACTAATTGACTAAAGACAGAAACATGAGGAACCAGCTGCAGTTGATGGATGGATGGTTGGATGATTGGATGGTTGATGGATGGATGGATGGTTGGATGTATGTTTTGTTCTGAATGTAACTAATTGACTAAAGACAGAAACATGAGGAACCAGCTGCAGTTGATGGATGGATGGTTGGATGATTGGATGGTTGATGGATGGATGGATGGTTGGATGTATGTTTTGTTCTGAATGTAACTAATTGATTAAAGACAGAAACATGAGGAACCAGCTGCAGTTGATGGATAAACATCACTGATTGATTGAATCAGTTGTTTGTGATGTCACTCCAGACGCCTCAACATTAAACACAAAGTTTTACATGCACATGTCTGGAGGGGGGGGGGGCAGGGGGGCAGAGCGCCCCTCCCCCCTAGATAAAGCTAGAAACGGTGGAGTGTTTGTAGAACGTCAGCGAGACAAAAGCATTAAAACAGTAAAAGTGTAAGTGAGCACGTGCTGGGGCTGAACCACTTCAA
>JBBPBX010032339.1:19078-33947 GCA_038048925.1 Garcialebias charrua | reverse complement strand
TTATTATGACATTATCAGTACAGTATTTAGTAGTAAGTCTGTTAAGAATTCTGAGAATTCAGACAAGAACTGAGCATAGGAGCCTGGCGGATGATATATATTATATAATAACTAGTGAGAGTGGCTGTTCCGCTTTCCATTTAGGATGGGATAGACTTAGAGACAGTGATTCAAAAGTATTATAAGTACTAATTGGTTTAGTGTTAATTAATAGTCCCAACTGAAAAATAGAAGCTACACCTCTGCCTCAACCACTTGTTCTAGGAACATGAAAATTTAAATAATTAGGGTGAGTGGATCCATTTATACTAACAAAATCTTCCTGTTTTAGCCAGGTTTCTGTCAGACAGAATAAATCAATATGATGATCAGTTTTTTTCATTCATTCATTCAACCTTTATTTATACAGGCTAGCCTCGTTGAGCCACAGGGACTCATTTACAAGAGGGACCTGTTTCACTCACACCCAGGGTCAATTTAGAGTTACCAATCAGCCTAACATGCATGTTTTTGGACTGTGGGAGGAAACCGGAGCACCCGGAGAAAACCCACGCATGCACGGAGAGAACATGCAAACTCCACCCAGAAAGGCCCCCGGACCGGGATTTGAACCGGGGACCTGCTCGCTGAGAGGCAGCAGCTCTACCAGTTGTGCCACCGTGCTGCCAAGTTATCAGGTCATTGAGTAATGGATTTAGATGAAAGAGATCTGATGGTCACTAGTCCATATTTAATGATTTTATTTTTTTGTTCTGGTAAAGTAGTTGTGTTTATTTTAATAATATTTTTATGGTTAATATTTTTAGGGGTGATTTTGGTTTATTTGATTTGAGCCATGGGCAAGTTGGCCATTTTTCCTAAGGAGACACGCTGCTCGCTCCCTCACCATCCATCCTTTGGTTCAAACAGTCATACTGCCATTCAGTGGTAAAAAATAAATAAATAAATAAAAGGTACTACTGTACACACAAAAATTAACCAACATTTCTTCTTAAATTTGACAATTATTAATTATTTCTACTTTCAAACAATATTATTGTTGATCGCAATAATTTCTGAGACAATTAATCACCCAGCAAAATGCATTATCATGACAGGTCTATTTGAAAGTTGAAAGTTGTGGTTGACCAAGGGCTTAGTTTTATTTTTTCTTTGGACCGTCACCCAGTGGGGCTGAGGTTCAGGATAGCTAAGTGGAGGAAACTGGTTTGAAACGTGGTTTTGAACCGGAGAAGAATCATTTGAAACATGAATGGAACGGTGGTTAGCTGGGGATTTAGTTTGAGCTTTAGTCTTACTTTGGGCCGATACCATGCAGGCCTGTGGTTCCGAGTTGCTAAGGTGAGGAAACTGATTTGAAATGCGATTTAAAATGGAAGAAAAATCTTTTAAAACATAATTTGAAATGTGAACAGGACGATGGTGAACCAGGGACTTAGGCTTAGCATTTAGTTTACCTCAGACTGTCACCCAGCCGGCCTGTGGTTTCCGACTGCTAACGTGAGCTAGCATTAGTGGCTCTGCAGAGCCTATGGGCGCCTGGCTAGTTAATGTTTTTTCAAAAGCACAGAGTCAAGCCTTCAGATCAGAAAGCCTCTCTATTAGAACCAACATAGAAGCACCTTTCCGGCAGTTCAGGATAAAGGGCCGTGACAGCCCCTGGTTTACTCCTGAACTAGCTGATCTCCTGCACTGGAGAGATCATCTTTGGGCCGCAGCAAGAAAATCACACTCAGACACTGATTGGTTGAAATTTCGGCAGCTAAGGAATAAATGCACAACTGCCATCAAAGCCGCAAAACGTAACTACTTCTTATCTCAGACCTCCAAAAATCTAAACGATCCTAAAAAATTCTGGAAAACCATCAAATCTCTCTCAGGCACCCCCCAATCATCTGACCTCCCATCACAATTTCTTGTTGACTCTGTTCCTGTGTCAAATAAGCACGAGATCCTGAACTGTTTCAATAAACATTTTGTTGCTTCTAGTTCATTATTTGACACAGTTACAAACGGAAAATCAGCCACTTTATCTAATAATCAAACTTCTACAAATCAAATCCCTCCTACAAGTCAACCATCTGTTAATCACACCTTCTCTTTTTCTCCGTTCTCAGTCAGTGAGGTAAATAAACTGTTAAATGATCTTGATCCTAAAAAATCTGCAGGTCCAGATGAACTTCCACCTTATTTCTTAAGGCTGGCTGCTCATATCATCACAGTCCCTGTGACCCACATCTTTAATCTGTCCATAAGCCAAAACACCATTCCGGATGCTTGGAAAACAGCCTTTGTTCTTCCTTTGCTGAAGGGAGGTGACCCCACCTCACTGAACAATTATCGACCGATCTCTAAACTCTGCATCTTAGCCAAGGTTCTAGAAAAACTGATAAACTCTCAGATCAAAAATTATCTGGACTCATTTAACATCTTACCTCTTCATCAATCTGGTTTCAGGAAAAAACACAGCACAACAACTGCTTCTCTGAAGGTTCTGAATGATGTTGTTGAAGCATTGGATGCTAAGGACTATTGTGCTGCACTTTTCTTAGACCTGTCTAAAGCTTTTGACACTGTGGATCATAACATCCTGTGTCATAAGCTCTCAGAAATCGGTTTCTCTGATCACACCATCGGTTGGTTTTCTAACTATCTTTCCAATCGGAGGCAATGTGTTCAACATAACGGTACTTCTTCCAGCTATTTAACAGTTAAAAATGGTGTACCACAAGGCTCAGTTTTAGGACCCACTCTCTTTACAATCTACATAGCTAATGTAGGTCACTGCATCCCTGATGCATCCTTACATTTCTATGCTGATGATACAGTTGTTTACTGCCGAGCTAAAACAGTTGCTAAGGCTTTCCAGTTACTGCAATCCGCTTTTGACATCATCCAGTCAGATTTGTTCCGTCTCAAACTTGTCCTAAATGCTGATAAAACAAAAGGGATGTTTTTTTCAAATAGGAAGGCGGTTCCAGCAGATCCTCCTCTGATTTTATCTTCAAATGGTGTCCCTATTGAGTTTGTTGATTCCTATAAATATCTGGGTATCCTGATCGATTCACATCTCTCTTTTAAACTCCACGTGGAAAACCTAGTGAAGAAACTGAAAGTTAAACTGGGTTTCTTTTTCAGAAACAGATCATGTCTATCACTGAATGTTAGGAAACGCCTTGTATCTGTGACTTTCCTTCCCTCCATTGATTACGGTGACATTCTCTACATGAATGCTCCTACAAGCACCCTGCGGATGTTGGATGTTGTCTATCATGGTGCACTAAGATTCATAACTGGTTGTGATTATCGTACCCACCACTGCACCCTGTATTCACTGGTTAACTGGACATCATTAACCTCACGCAGACTCTTCCACTGGTACATTTTCATCTTTAAATCACTTCTTGGTCTGCTGCCCTCATACATCTCCTCCTACATGTCTTTACGTGAGTGCAGCTACAGTGTGCGCTCTCAGGACATGATTACCTGCAGTGTTCCGTCAGTGAGGACTGAACTTGGAAAAAGGGCCTTCTCCTACTCCGCTCCTGCTTCATGGAATATCTTACAAAAAGATCTGAAGCTCTCGACCTTGACTTCTCTAAATGGTTTTCAGAATCTGTTGGAATCCTGGCAAAAACCAATGCAGATTTGTTCCTGTCTTTGATTTTATACGTCTACCTTATAATGTTTTGCTAGTTTTTTGATACTTTGTTAAAAAAAAAAAAAAACTTTCTTTTGTTTTTTTCTCTCTTTTGTTTTCTATTGTTTATTGTTTGTTTGTTTATTGTTTATTGTTTAAGGAAATTCTACCACTGCTGTTCATTGTTCTTTAGTTTTAGCAGGTCGCTTTCGTAAATGAGCCCATGAGGTTCAAAAGATTTACCTGACTAAATAAAGGTTGAATGAATGAAACATTTGATACATGCACCATTATCTTCAATAGGGATGCACAATATCGGATTTTTGGCCGATATGTTAAAACTTATTTGGCTGATAACCGATGCTGATACCGATATTGTATATATGTTCCTTTGTCAGAACATAGCCCTCTTATTTAGCCTTATAGGCTACAAAAACTGTGCAACAAATTGTGCAACAGCTGTAAGAGGTGGTGACATATATTCAGTAACAACCATATGATTTGCATAGCACTTTAACTTATATTAACTGAAAAATGTTAAATGTTATTTATTAGCATTAGTCGCCTACGATGCTGTCTCACTTGTGGAGGCTTGTGGGATCCTCTGCACTCCTGTGCATGAAGGACAGCCTTTTTTAATTCAAATTTTTTTTCTATCCATTGTGCTGTAACGCCAAAAATACACTACATGCGTTCCGGCTCCGCCCCGCTCCGGTCCGACCTCCGCAGCAAATATGCACCCATTATAATCAATGACAGAATTTACACTGGCTCCGCACGGCGGCGGCGAGCGGGACGGCAGTCCGTCAAAATTAGAAATTTTTCTATTTCTGCCGGACGCCGGAGCTGTGCCGGAGTCAACTTTTGAAGATTACGTCGCACCAACAGGAAAAGGAACGAGCACAACTTCCGTATTTACAAAATAAAATCACCACGGGCGGACTAATCCTAGCTCTATACGGATTTATTTGTACAAAAATGCTGTCAAACTATCATTTATGACTACGCCTACAAACGCAATACAAGAAATAAATAAATAAATAAAGTATTTTATTCTGAAATGTAATACATCACTTCCTGTTGCTCAAACCATGTCCTGTCGCTCATTTACGAGAGAAGATCAAGGCAGCAGTCTCTACTGTTGTTCTCCTTCTTCCACCGAATGAATTGTTTTGTTCTGACTTACTTATTTATCACTTGATTTATCGCGCGATCTCGCAATTCCCGCGCATGCGTCTCGGAGCGGCGCATCCAGGCGGACCTGAGCTGAGCGCAGGTAGTGGAAATTGGACTCGCTCAGCTGCGACCTGCGGAGCGGGGCGGAGCCGGATCGCATGTAGTGTATTTTTGGGGTAAGACTACTCATGCTAATGGGGCTAACACAACGTCCAAATGTCTGTAGTAAAACTCACCTAACAAGTTGTGCTATCGGCTATTAGCTTCTCAACGACGTTGGAAATGACGGCTTGTAACTCGAGTAACGTTACGTCAGAAAAATACCTCCGACTGGGGACAATGCAGCAAGGCTCAACGTACTCAATAAATCTTCGGAATCCGACATCCTCACCAACGAAAAATAAAACTTTCCCACCGCCGACATTTTGAATTTTACTCTCCGCCGTGAGCTCGGATAACACACGTGACGTCATTGCGCTGCCACTGCAACATCATCGTGTTGTGCTGTAATGTTATCACGTGCTGCCGCTGCAGGCAAAAACAGCACCTTTATATCGGTAAGTTATTTTAATGGAATGGCCGATGTCCAATATTGAATTTTAACGCTAATATCGGCCAATAGCGATACCATGCCGATAATATCTTGCATCCCTAATTCAAACAAAGCAGTATTATAGATGAACATTTGGCAGATGATACCTGTAACGAAGCCGGAAGCCATATTTAGCCATTTGATACATAATAGCTGTATTGAGCCTGTCTACAACAGGTAAGATATTATTTGTTCATAACCTTTCCACAGAACTCCACCTGACACACTGCTTGATCTTCCTTACCACTCCTCTGTCTTAGTGCCAACTCCTCAAACAGCGTGTCCAAGCAGGCCTCTGCACCGGGCTCCTCTGTGCTGCAGCAACAGAGCAAATAATTGGATATGAAATTAATAAGGCTGAAGTGGCCGCATCAAATGCTGGCAGTGAGCAGAGCATGGGTGTCAGGTACTTAGCTTTTCACTCCATCAACTAAAACCAGGATGTTTGGCTCTAAACACAAGCATTAGGCTGTGAATGGGACTGTGAAGGGTGTGTGTTTGTGTCTGTTTGTGCGCTTGTGTTTTAACTCCAGGTAAAAGGGTGTGATGACGAGCTCTATTTACATACAGTAAATGGATAAATCTTGTTTGGCAGTGCATGTGTGTTGTATATGTGTGTGTTCTAACAGTGTATATGTAAAGAGAAAAACGAAAAACTAGCTTTTAAAGCTCTGCCATTTTCTCATGTTCTATTGATTCCTTTCATTCTTTTCATGGCCCTTTCAAGGTAATGCAGGCCTTTATAAATTTGCCTGCCTGCTTCTACCCATTTATGCACCTGTTTGCCTTCCCTTTCTAGCCTTAAAAAAAAAAATTCTAACTACAGAATGTGCACAAACATTTCCTGTGCATGATTGCTTGTGTGGATGTTCATGTAGACTCATTCCCAGACTTCTGAAGCATCTCCGAGCTGATCCGGAGCATAAAAAGTGCTGCAGAGTGAGTTTGTTACTTACAGGTAGTAGAGTTTTCCAGCTGCAGGTTTTTCCAGCCTCCTGTAGTCAATCCCTGAGTCCAGGCATACAGCGTGACAGTATTCCTGTGGACAAACAAACAAAATTCCTGTTAACAAGGCAACATTTTAAACTACCTTAAAGCTGCAGTCTGCAGTTCTGTAGTGCAGTCTGTAAGTTGTCTAAAAATATATTTTTAACATATTTCTTCACTCTGTCACTATCTCCTGACAGACTGATGTTAGACAAAGTAATCTCTGAAAAAAACTATAGTCCCCTTGCTTCTCTAAAAGCATTTCTAAAAAGCCACAGTGACCCGCCGTTAACCAGCCAATAAAAACAGAGTTTTTAACCAGCCAATAAAAACAGAGTTTTTAACCAGCCAATAAAAACAGAGCTTCTCACGCTCCTAACCCACGCCCCCGCCTGTCCCAGCCCCAGCGGCCGCGCAGGTTCTCGTTCAAAGGATTGCAAAGCGATGCAAAACTGTTTTGTATGTGACACAAATGTATTAAATTCCCCTTCTTCATCCCTGATCTGGACTTTTCTTTTGTTTTTTTGCCAAAAGTCAAGTGATCGCTTCATCCTCCACTGATCCATGACTGAAACATTGAGAAAATGGATGAATTTGTCACGAGCGAATTGAACTCATGTCCAACGTGGCTGCGTGCGGCTCTGCAGATTTCATGGTGTTCTGGTGTGCTGGACCAGCGCTCCCTGTTTTTATTTTATTTTTTAGAATGTTTTATTAACATATAATCACAGAATTTCGCAGCGGCTGACAGGACATGCAGTGGAGGCGGAGCATTCGGAAGCAGAGCTGCAAGAGCGAGGGGGAGCAGAGCCATACAGTATATGGCTCTGAGGGGGAGGGACCAGAAACGTGTCTCTGTTCAAAATTTTCCTAAGTTCCAGCATGTTCCAGAAATTACGTATTGCACCTTTAAAGAACATGGGCCGACTTTCATGAATTCTGTATTGTAATGGGATCTGCAAACACCATATAAACTAGAAAGTTTTTCGAGAAACTTTGACGGGGACTGCCGCATGGCGGCCATTTTAAAATTTAGAATGGCTGTACTATATGTTGGGGTTTGCTCTCAGCTACCACCATATCAAATTTCAGTTCAATAAGGCAAAAAATAAAATTTAAATTAAAAAAAGCAATGAATTATAGTTATGTTTTTTATTTTATTTTAAAGCTATGGTGGCCATCTTGGATTTTTTTATTTGGATACAGAGTTTTTACTGCAGTTAGTCGTGGAACTGTTGGAAATGATTTGGGGAATGACTGCAGACTATCAGAAAGAAAAAAAAAGTGAAAAATATATAAAATTAATAAAAAGAAATCCAGCTGGTTTAGAAAAAAGAATAGAAAATGATGCTGGAGTCGTGTGCGTGCGAATATAATTCCGGTGCATGCGAGAATAGCATATGGTTGTTTAGACTAGCCAATTTTAGGTCAATGTGAGTAAAATTGACAGAATTATAACAATTTTTGTGTTCTTAAAGGTCATTTGACCGTGGCAGCCATTTTGAATTAGGTTAATCAGTTATAGTTTACTGTAGAAATCATTTTTACTCTTTTGCTTCTTGATGTGTCACAGGAGAAGTGAAAGTTTTGTGTCTCTGTAAGCTTGTCACAAATGACTAAAGGAACAAAGAGCAAATGGTGTCTGAGCAGGTAAAACATCAGGACGACAGTGAAGGCAGCAAGCGTCCTCTCTCCTGACAGCTTTCAATTTTATGTCGGCACTTCATGGTTTATTGAGCTGAACTATTGTTAGGCAGAGATTCGAGCGCGTTCCAGCCGCGGCGAACCTGCCAAACTTCTCGAAACAGAGTAAAACGTCAACAGGATTCATGTCAGCGAGTGCAGCACAAACTATAATCATCATCGCCACTATTCTATCAAAGAAAAGAGAGGAATTGCATATCATTCCGTGCGAGCCATCAGCGGCTGACTGAGTATTCAGCGACAGCTCCGTTAAATTATGAAATCAGTGAATTTCTGCCACTGGCCCCCTTAAGCTGCAGGATAATTAGTAATCATCACAAAGCAAGGGGACGGAAATACAGGTAGTCCCCGACTTACGAGCGAGTTCCGTCCCTAGGGGGCGCTCGTATGTCAAAAATTCGTAAGTAGGATCACATAGTAAAAAAAAAAAAAAAAATTTTTTTTTTTTTTTTTTACTTTTTTTTTTTTTTTATAATAAATGAATACATGTACAGTGCTGGACAGTCAACAAGCACTTGGCCTATCCTAACACAGTTTTTAAAGATGAAGGAATGAGTTGAATTGTCTCCCTTTCACATAAAGTGAAAGTAGCTCCCTTTATGGGAATGGAGCCTGCTGACTCCTTCATCTTTAAAAACTGTGTTAGGATAGGCTAAGTGCTTGGTGACTGTACATTTAATAATAATAATAATAATGAATTCAATTTATAATGCACTTTTCATTAATAAAAATCTCAAAGTGCTACAAAGTGTAACAAAGCAAAGATCAAAATAAAACAAGTGATAAAATCAAATAAAATCAATAATAATATCGACTAAGATCAAAGATAAAATCATGTGGATGCAGATTAGGCTTGCTTAAAAAATAAATAAATAAAACAAGTGATAAAATCAAGTAAAATCATGATATCAGCTAAGATCAAAGATAAAATCATGTGGAAGCAGAATAGGCTTGCTTAAAAAGAAAAGTCTTTATGCTGCTTTTAAAGTCAATCAGTGACTGTGGGAGTCTCAGGTCAGGTACATTTATCTATTTATTAAAAATATACAGTACTGTATATACAGTATTTTTATTTTTTTATTTTTTTATTTATAAATAGATAAATGTACAGTACTGTACAGTCACCAGCACTTAGCCTATCCTAACA
Organism: Garcialebias charrua; assembly: GCA_038048925.1. Classification (NCBI taxonomy): domain Eukaryota; kingdom Metazoa; phylum Chordata; class Actinopteri; order Cyprinodontiformes; family Rivulidae; genus Garcialebias; species Garcialebias charrua. Next base: position 24,701 of record JBBPBX010032339.1, on the reverse strand, counting down.
TAGTTAAGGAGTCAGTTGAATTGTGTCCCTCCTCCCTGCAGGCTCCATTCCCATAAAGGGAGCTTGCTTCCTTTATGTGAAAGGGAGACAATTCAACTCATTCCTTCATTTTTAAAAACTGTGTTAGGATAGGCTAAGTGCTTGGTGACTGTCCAGTACTGTACATGTATTCATTTATAAAAAAAAAAAAAAAAAAAAAAAAAAAATTTTTTTTTTTTTTTTTTAATGAGATGCATGCTCGTAAGTCCGGGACCTCGTAAGTAAGAGCGCTCGTAAGTCGGGGACTACCTGTACTCTATTCTTCTCCGCTGTCAACTTTTTATCTCCGTGTCCGCTCACACAAACGGGGTTCCCACTCTGAGGCAATTGGCTGAATCAGGCTTAATAACAACCTGACAAACTCGCCCTCCCTCACGTACAAAAGGGAGGTGTCATTTCATCAACCTTCCGTGACCCCGCCAACCGGTAAATAGTCGCTCAAGAAGAAGAAGGGGGGGGGGACTTGTCACAATTGCCTCCACATCATTAGAATCTGTTAGGCTTTTCTCCTGCCATCTTTCCCCCCTCACCACAACGTCCCCTTTATGAGCAGCGTCTACCTACAGTGAAGACGGTTGACGGAGGTATAAATAAGAGAAGGGAGAAGAAGGAGGAATGGAAACACAATCAGAGATGATGATTCCATTGGTTATTTATAATCAGATGAGGCTGAGGCCTCGCGGGTCATTACTTGATTATCCATCTCGAGGGGATTGTCAAGTTCCCCACTCCTTCAAGATTTCCTCCGCCTACACATTGTGGTCTTTCTCAACCCCTCCCAACACCACCTCCTCCTCCACCACCTTTCATCATGCCACTCACGCAGTCACGTCTCAAGTCTACTTTGCAACTTCCAGCCTCACCTCGCACTATTACTTCCATCTGATTTGTAAATCAAACAAGGACCAGACAGCAGTTTTTACAGGTGTTGTACAAGGCTATGAAAAGTTTAACAGATTCAGGTTGGGTTAGGTGTTGGCAAAGTATCTCATAAAGCCCTCGATAGATTTCAATTATGCTTCCAGGAAATAATCATTGTGTGAATGGTTATGAAGCATTCACACTACAGTATTGTGATCCATTTTTCTAAAGTATGCTTTCCGGCGCCTTTCTCGTTACACAATTTTTGTGCCATTTCAACAAATCGTATATCAAAACGTGCAGGTCGTTCAGGAGAAGGGTGCTATGACTTTTGCTATTGGTGCAACGTTAGCTTCTCAAAATATTTAGCCTTTTCTAACTTTTTTCCCTCATAAAAATGAACTCAGCTCATTTTACTTCCTTCAAATCTTTAGAGCTGTTTACAGCCTTTTATTGCTCCTTTCATATTTTGTTCTGGTTCAGCTTCTTTCAGCTTCTTTGTGCAAATTTAAACATTTTTTTCCGACTTTCAGCTAGTTGTGCTCTTTTCAGATTATTTCTGCTAACTACAACATTTTTGTGCTTCTTCTAACTTCATTCCTTGTTATGCTCTTTTCAGCTTATTTCTGCAAGCTTCAGATTTTCAACTATTTCATCTTCAGATCTGTTTTTAGCTAATTTAAGCTTTTTTTCTTCCAAATTTCCACTTTTTTGTGCTCATTTCATTTTTGCTTCTTTTAGCCTAATTAGACAAACATGTTCTTCCTGCTTTCCTATGCTAATTTAAGCTTGTTCTACCTTTTCAACTAGGTTTTTAGTTTTAGCCGTTTTCAGATAAATTCAAGTTTTTCATGGTAATCTCTGCTAGTTTTAGCATAATTAACTTTTTTCTTTTAATTTCAGCTTGTTATGCTCCTTTCATCTTATTTCTGCTAGTTTCAGCTCTTGCTATTTCAGCTACTATTTAAACAGTTTTGGGCTAAATTTGGCCTTTTTAGATTATTCCAACTTTTTTTTTTTCTTTGCTTATTTCACAGCTCTTTCCACTTCCTTCTGGTAATTTCTGCATTTTCAGCTACTTTTCAACAATTTGTTGCTAATTTCAGCTTTTTAAAGCTATTTTCCTAATTTGGGTGCTCATTTCTGTTTAGTTAATCATAATTCAACACATATATGTTATTTCCACTTTCTTCTGCAAACTTGGCTTTGTTCTTCCATTTCAGCATGTTTTTAGCTAATTTCAGCTGTTTTTCCAGCAAGTTCTACAGCAGTAAGCTTCCACACTGCATTTTTGCAGGAAATACAATTTCTCTAGTTAGATGTACATTTGCAGCTAATCAACTTTTGGAGCCAATTCATGATGGCTGAAACAGCTGAACTTGGAAAGAACAAAAATAGCAAAGATTCTGTCAGTTTTACAAACATTGTGCAAAAAACTGGTTGTAGCCAAGTTATTATTTAGCACATAAATAAATAAATAATAAATGTCACATTTTTGTCATCTGTGTATGTTTCCCATACTTGACAGACGAAATTGGTCTCTGCATTTAACCCAACCACCCCCAGGTGGTGCAGTGAGCAGCCGTGGTCAGCGCCCGGGGAGCTGGGGAAAATAGGTGTGCACTCATAGACACCCCAAGGTGTGCCGTGGCCGGGGTTCGAACCTGCATTGCAACTCATTGTGTGTGATCTTTGCTTGAAATTTTTATATTATTTGGAGTAAATATTGTATGTCGGTTAGCAAAATATCTCAATAACTAATGGATGGATTTTAATGAAACGACTGGTCGATTTGCATCTCTCTTTTAAGTTACACGTGGAAAACCTAGTAAGGAAACTGAAAGTTAAACTGAGTTTCTTTTTCAGAAATAGATCCTGTCCAACTGTCCAACTCTGAATGCTAGGAAACGCCTTGTAACTGTAGCCGTGTTTCCATCAAGGTTTCTAGGTGCGCATTTTGAAGTATCGCAGCAGAAAAGCTTAATGGAAACGGCAAAATCCGTATTTACTTTCTCAAGTTCGCCAAAAAGTTTATACGCTCGCTTGAGGTGGTTTTTGGGATCTGCGAAAATGAGCAGATGCGCAAAACGACAGATGGAAACACATTTGCCGACTCGTGCTGCCGTAGCGAACATTCACGTCACGTGACTGATCAGCTGTTTCCGCTCCGGACAACATGTAACATCGCTAAAACTAGTTGGCATGACAGAATAAATACAACTCGCCCGATAGCAACACATACCTGAAATATTCTCTCCATTTTGATGAGATGTGTGGCCGGGTTCTGTTTTCAACTGCTACTTCCTGTTTACTGTAGACATGCGCAGTGCTGACGTCTGACGTAATGACGCTGACGTCTGACGTAATGACGCTGACGTCTGACGTAATGACGCTGACGTCTGACGTAATGACGCTGTGCGCGGCTTGGAAGAAGCGCTTCAAGCCAGCAGATGGAAACACTTCTGATCTGCATTAATTTGTATTTACATATTTGCGAGGTAGCTCAAAATTCGAAATGAAAATGGATGGAAACACAGCTAGAGACTTTCCTTCCCTTCATTGACTACGGTGACAATACATGAACACAAGCACCCTGCAGATGTTGGATACTGCCTATCATGGTGCGCTAAGTTTCATAACTGGCTGTAACTACCGTACCCACCACTGCACCCTGTTTTCACTGGTTAACTGGCAGTGTCGCACAACAAACTGTCTGGCGACGGAATGTTTTGTATGTGACACCAATGTATGAAATTCCCCTTCTTCATCCCTGGTCAATGGCCTTTTCTTTTGTTTTGCTTTTTCCAAGAGGCAAGTGATCTCTTCCTCCTTGACCGTTGACGCCATGACTGAAATTGTGAGAAATTAAGGAATTTGTCACGAGAGAATTAAAATCAGGCCCGGCATGGCTGTGAGAGGGTCTGGAGATTTCCTGGTGGGCTGGTCTGAGGTGTGGGCTGCAGGGCCAGCGCTGCCTGTTTTGTTTTGTTTTTTTAAGAACTTTTTATTGACAACATATAAACATAAAACACTGCTGCAACTGGGCTGCTAGCTCTTTTTTTTTGCCACCTGTCAATCAATCCAGTAGGCGTGTCAGCAAATGACCAATCGGCGACCTCAATTTGTCCCAAAGGTAAACGCCCCTTGCCTGCGGAGTTGGGCTGCAGCCCATCAGGGTGTTCGCTCAAGTATGAAGTTTCAACCATCTGCGGATTGTACGCGCAGTGTCCGCATGGCTCACAGTACGCCCGAGTCTGTGGGAGCCTTAAGATAGTACTGTAAGCTAAAATGTGGCATTGTAGAATTAGGAATAAAATAGCCATTGATAATAAATTGTGGAAAACAACATAATATAGGTTGGTGAATAAGGTTCAATTATGAATTATGGAAAATAGATCATGATCTTAGTTGATATTATCATTGATTTTACTTGATTTTATCACTTGTTTTTATTTGATCTTTGATTTTTGTTGCACTTTGTAGCACTTTGGGATTTTCGTTAATGAAAAGTGCGTTATAAATTAAATTCATTATTTTTATTATTATTATTATTCCGAGCTAACAACCTGGGCGGGGGAAGAAGAGAAAGACCATAATTTCCCCTCACAGTAGTAGAGGAGAGTGATTCACAACACGAGTGTGACATCTGGTGATCGCATGAAATTGAGCACAGCATCATTTTTAAGGTTTGACCAAAATGGCGGCTACAACCTTTTTCTCTTAAAGTTTGAGGGGGATATGCATTTCTTTGATGAATGTTAGTTTTTCTTTTTTTTTTTTTACCGTTTTGTCAAAATTATGGAAACATGCAACTTGAACACTTGCTGATCTCATGCTGCCTATTTATTTCACGCTGCTGTGTTCATTCAGCATAGTTTTTGTACTATTAGTGCTTAGTGCATTCTTAGTTTTAGCATATTTCTTAGTTCATCTTAGATCTTACTACTGTTTTTCTTTACAATTTATACTTTGTTGGATGTAACTGGGACCTTGTGTACACAATTTCGTTCCGCCACATGTACCACGTGACATGAATGACAATAAAGAACCTTGACTTGAAAAAAAAAAAATTGGCTAACAGATCAATTACAGTATTGTTACTGTATTTTGTTGTAGCCTCAGATTTACAATCTGAGGTTTTTGGTCCAGAAATGTCAAAATGAAGCAGACTTCAAATAAAAAAAATGTCACCCAAACACATGTAGCTGCAATCATGTCATTGTCTGAGCTGGACAGCCGTTTAGCATTAAAACAGAATGGCTTTCTCCTCCTTCTGCTGCCTCTGCTCCCCTTCATGACATCTCTCTCCCTCAATCCTTCACTCTTCAAAAAGTTGCTTTTGAGTTTTTCAAAGAACGCGGGGCCATTGAGCCACAACAAAAGCAAAGGATAGCTGACTATTGGGCCCTGATGAGGTCCACTCCCTCATTACTCGGTAGCAGAAAACATTTGATGCTTCTTTTTTTCTTTTTTGTTTGGTCTGGAGACCAGGCTTAAAAAAAAAATGCAGGGTGGGAAGGCTGAAAAAGAGATGAAGGAGGGGGAGAAAGAGAGGGGAGACAGGGGAAAGGTTGTCATCCATTCAGCGGTGTGTGTCTTACAGCCTTGTGTGAACGGACAGAAGAAAAGTAGGAGGGGATGGAGGGGGGGCTTAAAACACTGCCTTTATGCTGGTAAGTTCTGCTCGACTCTTCTGACATCAAAGTGTTCTCACTAACTATGG
>JBBPBX010032338.1:0-19535 GCA_038048925.1 Garcialebias charrua | reverse complement strand
CTGAACGGTGTAATCAGGAACTTGAGACCGCCCTCCGGTGCGTCGCCGAACGTAACCCCTCGGCCTGGAGCAAGCATCTGATTTGGGTTGAGTACGCCCACAACGCTCACAAATCCTCTGCCATAGGTATGTCCCCGTTCAAGGCTTCTCTTGGATACCTTCCCTCCTTGTTTCCCAGTCAGGAGATCAACGTTTTGGTTCTGTCTGTCCTGCACCATTTCCGCCGTTGCCTGCGGGTCTGGCGGGAGACAAAGGCAGCCCTCTCCCGTACAGCTGCTTAGAATAAGATGTTTGCTGACCACCGACGTTCTACGGCTCCTGTGTACAAGGTGGGTCAAAAAGTCTGGCTCTCCACTAGAGACATTCCTATTAGGGGCACCACGAGGAAGATAACTCCTCGTTTCATCGGACCTTTCCCGATCTCAGGGATCGTCAACCGGTCTGTGGTGCATCTTCAACTCCCCTCGTCTATGTGGATTCACCCCAAGTTCCACGTCTCTCAGGTCAAGCCAGTCTCCGAGAGCCCTCTGTGCCCACTCTCCGACCTTCCTCCTCCTGCCCGGCTGATCGACAACCACCCGGCCTTCACTGTCCGGGCCATTTTGGACGTTTGTCGCCGTAGTCTGTGTTTTCGATATCTGGTTGATTGGGAGGGTTATGGACCTGAGGAAGGTCTTGGATTCCCCGCTTGTTCATCCTGGATCCCAGCCTCATTACCACCTTCTTCAACGCCCACCCGGAGAAGCGCAGCGGGCCGCCCGGAGGCGTTTCTTGAGGGGGGGGGGGATACTGTCGGAGTCCCACTGTCTGCAGCCCTCTCCAAGATGGCTGCCAATTGACACCAGCTGATGGTCATCCATCTAATGAGGAGCTCCTCTACTTAAGGCTGCAGTCCAGTGAGATCCAACGCTGGAGCATTGTACCTCAATCTGTATTTATGACTTCAGCCAGAAAGTGTTAATCTGATAAGAATGCTTACCTTGTGATCTTGTGCCCACAGTTTATTGTGAATCCTTGGATCCTGTTTTCCGTCTGCCAGTTCCTTCCTTGTTGCCACTCGCCTGCCAGTCCACTCTGGAGTCCTGAAGTCCTTTCAGAACCTCGACCCAACATCCCCCTGTAAGAGAACAAACAGAGCATCAGTTTTGATTCCCCTATCCCACAAGAAGGATCCTGACCCTGTTCTCTCTTCTAGGCACTCCAGAGACCCCAAGTGTTCCATTTCACCTGTACATAATAAACACTGTTATAATTGTTACTCTGAGTTTTGCTTCTGTTCTGGTCTCGTACCACTCTGGGTTCAGTCGGTCCTTACACAAAGTGCTGTACAAAATACAAAATAAAAGCATAAAATAGAACAAAACAAAAAAAATAGCAGCTGATTAATAAAACTGTAAAAACAGCTGATAAAAACACTAAATAAAACATTTAACTAAAAGCTTGTCTGAATAAAAGTGTTTTAAGCTGCGTTTCAAAGGAATCAACAGTCACACAAAGAGACAGGCATTCCACAGCCGGGGGGCTACGGCCTGAAAGGAAAGGTCACCCCGAGTTTTAAACCGGGTCTTAGGGACCTTTAGAAGGTTCAGTTCTGAAGACCGAAGGGTGCAGTCTGGAGAATGAGGGAACAACATTTCAGTGATGTACTGGGGGGCTCTTTAGTGGCTCTTTCAAGCTTTGACTAAAACTGACATAAAACTGAATTTTATTGGTGTACAAACAACAAAAAAAGGATGAGTTCAAACAGATTTGATGCCATTTCTTTTGCAAATGTGTGAACACTGGAGCATGCCCTCTCCGGGTCGGGGATGAGGTCCTGCCCCAAGTGGAGGAGTTTAAGTATCTCGGGGTCTTGTTCACGAATGAGGGAAAACTGGAGCGTGAGATCGATAGGCGGATAGGTGCAGCATCCGCAGTGAAGCGGGCGCTGTACCGGTCTGTCGTGGTGAAGAGAGAGCTGAGTCGAAAGGCAAAGCTCTCAATTTACCGATCGATCTACGTTCCCACCCTCATCTATGGTCATGAGCTTTGGGTTGTGACCGAAAGAACGAGATCTCGGATACAAGCGGCTGAAATGAGTTTTCTCCGCAGGGTGTCTGGACTCTCCCTTAGAGATAGGGTGAGAAGCTCAGTCATCCGGGAGGGACTCGGAGTAGAGCCGCTGCTTCTCCACATCGAGAGGAGCCAGTTGAGGTGGCTCGGGCATCTGGTTAGGATGCCTCCTGGACGCCTCCCTGGTGAGGTGTTCCGGGCATGTCCCACCGGGAGGAGACCCAGAGGAAGACCCAGGACACGCTGGAGGGACTATGTTTCTCGGCTGGCCTGGGAACGCCTTGGGATTCCCCCAGAGGAGCTGCTCCAAGTGGCTGGGGAGAGGGAAGTCTGGGCCTCCCTACTTAGGCTGCTACCCCCGCGACCCGACCCCGGATAAGCGGACGAAATGGATGGATGGATGGATGAACACTGGAGCGAGTACAATGAGTAAAACATCCTTTAATAATAATAATAATAATAATTTGTCACATTTGTCATCTGTGTATGTTTCCCATACTTGACAGACGAAATTGGTCTTCTGCCTTTAACCCAACCACCACCAGGTGGTGCAGCGAGCAGCCGTAGTCAGCGCTCGGGGAGCTGGAGAATTAGGTGTGCACTCATAGACACCCCAAGGTGTGTAGTGGCCGGGGCGCGAACCCGCGTCCTTCGGGTCCCAAGTCAAAAGCCTTAGCCACTACACCATCTACTTGATGCTTTATTTCTTTTCATGAAGAACTGTCTGCGTTTATATATTTTTTCATTTAAAAACAGATGGCTAAAACTGAAAACTAAATGTTAAAAATCATTAGATATATTTTGCTTTATAATGTGACTCTTACTGGCCACAAAATCCCCTCCAGCAAACCTAAAGTAGCCCATGGGCCACCAGTTGATAACCACAGTTGTAGCAGATTGTTGCGGATCTGGACACGTTTAATGTAGTGAACAAAGGTGAAAAACGGATCTTTTGATCGTAAAGGTTGCAGACCCCTGTTCTAGAAGTATAACTGAAGAGACTAAAGCTTTTACTTTCCCTATCCAGTGTCACAGCAGCAGCAGCAGCAAAAAAAAAAAAAAAAAAGTGTGGTTAAAAACACTACAAACAAAAAATAGCACACAATACTTAATAATGTAAAGTTAATATTATACAGTAATATAATGGAAAAGATAATACAGTACTCCAAATGACTACAAGTAGTTCAAAATACTGTACACATTGAAGCACATTTGTGCCACTCTTAAAAATAAAAAAATAAAATCTGGGTCATAATTACAGGAAACATGCTCAAATTAATGATTTATCTTCACAAAATTAAGACTGAGCATCTTGTGAAATACTAAATCAAATATAAAACCTGTTATTTCAAAATTAAGACCTGACATATATAACGTGCATGATAGTATTTGTTAATTATAACAATACTACCTCAATGAACAAGTCTATCATCTATCAATATACTGAAATGAAACAGAATAAATCATTCTTTTGAGATGGTGTCTATATATGACAGGGGATCTTTATTCAAAGACTTGGAAATGGGTTTCTATTCAATTATAAAACAAAATCATAAAGTATCCAATGACTGAGGGCAACAAAGCAGCAAAGTATAAACAGACAGGTTGAAATATAAAATTGGTTACTGCACATTGGGGGGAAAAAAGCACATTTGTTTTGCTGGATTATTTTTGAAATGCAGCTCTGTCAGGTTGTCTGTTGGGAGCTGTGTGGTTGTACAGTCTGACAGTTGCTGGGAGAAACAACCTGCTGAATCTCTCCGTGCTGCATTTGAATGCAGCAACTGTCACCGAATGAGCTTTCCAGTGCCAATACAGTGTATTTTTTAAATAAACCTTTTGTTTTATTGTCACCCATTAGAGATATAAAAATCATTACTTATAAAAGGAATTTACTTGAGACTGCCTATCAACAAAATCTGATTTAATATTTGCTTGGATGTATTTTTAAATATAGTTTATTTTAACCAGGTGAAATAATAAAATAAAGTTTTAACGAGCCAATCGCTAGTCCAAGCAAAGTCAAAACGAAAGGGAGAAGTTGCAAATTTGTGATATCTGTTGCAATGTTCTGTGTGATAAAACTGCACATTTTAGAGTGGTCTTTTATTGTGGTCAGCCTAAGGCACACCTGTGCAATAATCATGCTGTCTAATCAACATTTGGATATGCTGCACCTGTGAGGATGTGGGCATATGGATGGATTATTTTGGCAAATAAGAAGTGGTCACTAACATAGATATAAACAAATTTGTGAACGATATTTGAGAGAAAAAGGCATTTTGTGCAAATAGTCGTAGATTTTTCTAAGATCTTTCAATTTTTAGGTCTGTCAGTTTAGAGTTCAGTTCATGAAAAATGGGAGCAAAATGAAAAGTGTTGCCTTTATATTTTTGTCAGTTCATGCAAGCAATATTTCATAAACTGTTATGTTGCATTCAGTTTCGCATCACATGATTATTTACATGATGATTATATGCAAGCACAAGAGGGCCTGCAGCACTTTTCATGCAGCATGGGTCACTTTGGGCAGGGGTATCAAAAGATTTAAGCTGGAGTAATTGTATAATGTGAAACTGACAGTGATGTAAGTTTAATAAAACTCTGTTTGAATGAAACACTGGCCATTCTGTTTGACCTTGGACCCACTTAGACTAGATGTTAGCTCAACATGGTCAGAATTAAACTATTTCATCATTCAAGGAGATAGTTACAACATATTAATTATTGATAACAATTAAATTATGTGTCCAACATTACTCCCCTTGTTATATTTACAAAGTATAAGCATTAACTGGCACAAGTGTGTCATAGTTTTGAGACATTAAAACATTGGAGGGCAGAAGCCCATCTTTAACTGCACACGTTATGAAACAGTCTCACTCGTGTTTCAGTCACCAGGGCCCAATTACCGGTATCCTACAACCCAGCCAAAGATGCTTATGCCAATATTATCTGAGGTCCAAGAGAGGTACTGTGGGACTTTCTCTAAATTTGCAATCCATCCAATGAGATTCCTATCAAAATGCACCCATTATGGAGATTTAAAAAAAACTGTAATAAAAATGTGTGAATAAATTCAGCTAAGTGGAATTAAAATATTGAAGACCATAGTTGGAATGACCGAGCTGTTGATTTGTATTATATTTCTTACAAACAATGAAAGTGTTTGGTGTCAGTCCAAAAACAACGTTTCTATTTTATCAGGCTGTGCTGAAGAACATGATCAGTTACAAGATGTCAGCTTGGTACAGAAATAATAATAATAATAATAATAATAATAATAATAATTGTCTAATCTTGTCATCTGCGTATGTTTCCCATACACAGACGAAATTCGTCTCTGCATTTAACCCAACCACCTACCAGGTGGTGCAGTGAGCAGCCATAGAAGGCGCTCGGGGAGCTGGAGAAATAGGTGTGCACTCATAGACACCCCAAGGTGTGTAGTGGCCGGGACGCGAACCCGCGTCCTTCGGGTCCCAAGTCAAACGCCCTAACCACTACACCATCTTGGCTCCTTCTCTGCATGAGGAAAAAAATATCCAAGCTGAAGCCTCTGCATCTGGTAAAGTGTGTCATGATGAAGGTCATGGAGAAGACTAAAGTTTCTCCCTTCAGAACATATACAGTAGTATATAGGCTGTAGTCAGATAGACATGACTCATCATACAGCTTTCATTTGGAACATGCTGGTGAAGATTCTCAGTCGTCCAGGACATGATAAATCAAAAAAGGCGTTCAATACAGAACAACTGGACTTTATTTGTAACAGAAGACGTTTCGCTCTTCATCCGAGGAGCTTTCTCAATTCAATGAGGAGACTGTGAGAGCGAGAGAAGTTATAGGGCCAGTTTACACGGCGCGTATTTTGAGTGTAACCGCTACTTTCTCTTTGCGACTTTGCTTATCGCCTACACGACGCTGCTGGCCCCCCTCGATGACACCGATACTTTTCTGACCCTGCTCTCAAGGTGGAAGTTTTTCGTAGACCCCCCGCTGATAATGTAAACATCTCCCGTGGAGCTTTTGTTATCAACCACATGCGCGCAGCCCGCACGCGCGGACAGTGACATTTCACGTGTCACGTTGCAAAATATAACAGTTTAACAATAATAAACAGTATTTATGTTGGCGTGGGAGATGTAAATTTATCTGAACTACAGTATCTATCTGGACTCGTTACATTTTTTAAACAGTGCGTAACGTGCTGTGAAAATGAAGACACAGGTTTATTTTTTATTTATTTATTTATTCAGCACCAAAGTTTAAACACAAACACTGAGAATTAAACTGAACACACTATTAAAACACGTGAACCGAACTGTAACTACGTTAATGAACTGGACTCTTGCTGTGTGTTCATCTGGACCCATCAGAACCGCCAAACCGTCTGCCTGTCAACGACAGCTTCTCCACCTGGCAGAAATAAATAAATAAATAAATAAAAACTCAGTTGTTGTGTGATCAAAGTAAACACAAGCACACATTATATTAAGAATGTTGATTTACCTGCTGTAAGTCAGCTGTTTATCACGGCGTAAAGTCCGGTTCTGGTCCACAGTCCACTGAGCGGTTCTGGTCCACAGTCCACTCAGCGGTTCTGGTCCACAGTCCACTCAGCGGTTCTGGTCCACAGGCTCAGTGCAGCTTGTTAGATGAAGCGGGTCCCACTGACTCAAATCTGTTGACTCTTATCCAAATTCCAGCTTTAACTTGTTGTTAACTTGTTGACAACAACTTGTAGTTAGCTGATTTTAGCCAGAGAGGAAAACAGACGAGGCAGCTGCTCTGTTTACCTCAGGCAGCGCATGCGCAGTAGTGAAGGTTCCAAAAATCACAGCGCCATCTAAAGGCCCAGCATGGTAACTACAGTGAAATCATGAGGACGGGGGGTGGAGGGGGAGAGAGTCGTATCCACAGAATTCGACAGTGTCAACGCAAAACTTTTCACCTAATTAACATACCCAAAAGTTGCGTTTCCCCCACACAGTGTCCGTGTAAACAGGGCCATAAGCACACTGATCCACTAACACACACCAACCCATGTAAATTGGAAGCTAACACACACACACATACTTGGGATAACACGTGCCTGTGACCTATTCAAAGTTCAGTGTGTGAAAGCAGACCTTACAGGAAACACACACACACATCCTACTGTATGTAAATTGACAATTCACACCTCACACATTGATAGCAAGGACCTGTCAAAAGCCCTGTTTACACGGACACTGTGTGGGGGAAACGGAACTTTTGGGTATGTTAATTAGGTTGAAAGTTTTGCGTTGACATGGGCGAATTCTGTGGATACGACTCTCTCCCCCCCCACCCCCGTCCTCATGACTTTCCTGTAGTTACCATGCTGGGCCTTTAGATGGCGCTGTGATTTTTGGGACCTTCACTACTGCGCATGCGTGCAGCCTGAGGTAAACAGAGCACACGAGGCAGCCTGCTTTCCTCTCTGGCTAAAAGTTCAGCTAACTACAAGTTGTTGTCAACAAGTTAACAACAAGTTAAAGCTGGAATTTGGATAAGAGTCAACAGATTTGACACCAAGTGGGACCTGCTTCATCTGCACACCAGTTGCTGACTGGACCGGAACCGAGTCAACATGTCTGACTTTAGTCCGTGAGAATCAGCTGATTTACAGCAGCGCTACAAGGTAAACAATGTTCTTAATAATGTTTCCTTGTGTTTAGTTCGATCACAGAACAACCAACTGAGGTTTTATTTTTATTTTTTTCCTGCGAGGTCGAAGCTGTCTTTCCACGAAGCGGACCGGCGGTTCGGATGTGGGTCCAGTGTCCAGCAGGATGAAAACAACAGAGTCCAGTTCATTAAAGTTCGGTTAACGTGTTTTTAAAAGTGTTCAATTCAATAAGATGGCGGCGCGTGCAAAGGCTGCGGCTTCTCTCTCTCTCTCCCGACAACACGGTGTTTTCGTCTTCTTTGTCCTGCATGCCGCAATGTGCCGGCACGTCTTCGTCATGTTTACGTGTTCAAGAACGCAAGTATAGCCGTGAGTTCCTGCTTGATGTCGGAAAAACCGCTCATTTGGGAATAAACAGTGACCTCCAGGAGAAGCTACGTGAGCTGGAAGAGAAGCTAAACGAGTTTCGTGACTGCGGCCTGCTCTGGAAGCCAGCCCCGAGCCTCAATTCATCACGCCCGCCGTGGGAGCGCCACAAGCGGCTGGACAGTAAGCGGAAGCCGGCCCTGAGCCTCCCTTCTTCGCGGCCGCCGTGGAAGCGCCACAAGCGGCTGGACAGAAAGCGGAAGCCGGCCCTGAGCCTCCCTTCTTCGCGCCCGCCGTGGAAACGCCACAAGCGGCGTGACAGAAAACAGAAGCGGGGTAAACGCGGAGGTGTCAGAGCTAGGCTAGCAGCTAGCCCACACAAACCGGCGATCCCATCCATGGTTTTGGCTAACGTGCGCTCCTTGGACAATAAACTGGATTATATACGCCTGCTACGAACGACACAAAAGACTGTGAGAGACTGCTGTGTGTTTGTATTCACGGAAACGTGGCTCAACAACAACGTTCCGGACCATGCTGTCCAGCTAGGGGAGCTAACATGCTACAGAGCGGACCGAACCCCCGAGGGAGGTAAGACAAGGGGAGGGGGGCTCTGTGTTTACATCAACAAAGCATGGTGCCTGGATGCTGCTGTGGTCTACAAACACTGCTCACATTTAGTGGAGTTCATGACTATTAAATGCAGACCGTTCTATTTACCGAGGGAGTTTACAGCTGTTTTGATTGTTGCTGTATATATCCCTCCAAGCTCCAACAGCAAAGTTAGAAGTGAGGCTTTGAATGAACTATATCTGCACATCAGTGAGCAACAAACAGCCCATCCTGATGCTTTTCTCATCACGGCTGGTGATTTCAACCATGCAGATTTAAAGAGTGTATTTCCAAAAACATACAAAAACATAAACTTTGCAACAAGAGGAAACAACACACTGGACCAAGTTTACACCACCATGAAAAATGCCTACAGAGCCCTCCCCCTCCCCCACATTGGTGCTTCTGACCATATCTGTGTTATGCTAAAGCCAGCATACAGGCCGCTGGTGAAAGTCACAAAACCAGTCCGCAAGCAGATACGAGTGTGGCCAGAGGGGTCTTCAGAGGCACTCCAGGACTGTTTTGACACCACAGATTGGGGTATGTTCAAAGAAGCTGCTACCACAAACAACAACACATGTCTCCAGGAGTACTCAGACACTGTATGTTCATACATCGCCAAGTGCATTGATGATGTTACCAACCTCAAAACCATCACTGTTCGGGCTAATCAGAAGCCATGGCTGACAGCTGAGGTTCACAGACTCCTGAAAGCCAGGAATGCTGCCTTCAAAGCGGGAGATCAGGTGGGCCTGAAGGCAGCCAGAAAGAACCTGACCCAGGGCATCAGTGAGGCCAAGGAGCAGTATTCCAGGAAAATAGCTCACCGTTTCAAGGACAGCAAGGATACACGCAGTCTGTGGCAGGGAATACAGACCATCACAGACTACAAACCCCCCCCCCAGACCTGTGACAGCTCAACCTCTACGCTGAATGAACTGAATGAGTTCTTCGCTCGGTTTGAGGCAAGTAACAGCACACCTGCACATAAATTCCCCCCCTCTCCTGATGGCCAGGTGCTGGCGCTGTCCTCAGACAGCGTAAGGCGTTCATTCATCAAGATTAACGCCCGGAAGGCCTCTGGTCCTGACAACATACCTGGTCGTGTGCTGAAAGACTGTGCAGGGGAACTCGCAGCGGTCTTCACGGACATCTTTAACATCTCACTAAGCCAGGCCATCGTCCCCACCTGTTTCAAAGCCACCACCATCATCCCTGTCCCAAAGAAGGCAACGCCCGCATGCCTCAATGACTATCGCCCAGTAGCACTCACCCCCATCCTGATGAAGTGCTTTGAACGGCTAGTCATGAAAAGCATCACATCTGTCCTCCCTGCCTCCCTGGATCCCTTCCAATTTGCATACCGACCTAATCGCTCAACCGACGATGCCATCTCCTCTGCCCTCCACACAGCTCTCACACATCTGGACACGAAGGACTCTTATGTTAGAATGCTGTTCATCGACTTCAGCTCGGCATTCAACACCATCATCCCCCAACAGCTCATCCATAAACTGGACAGTCTGGGGCTGAACACCTCAATGTGTAACTGGCTGCTAGACTTCCTGACCGGGAGACCACAGACAGTACGGATCGGGAGTAACACATCTAGCACCATCACATTGAACACAGGGGCCCCACAAGGATGTGTGCTGAGCCCCCTTCTATTCACCCTGCTAACACACGACTGCACACCATCGTACAGCTCCAACCACTTCATCAAGTTTGCGGACGACACAACAGTGGTAGGTCTCATCAGCAACAACGATGAGACGGACTACAGGAACGAGGTGAGCCGCTTGGCCTTGTGGTGCGGACACAACAATCTCACTCTCAACGTGGAGAAGACAAAGGAGATTGTCGTGGACTTCAGGAAGAGGGATGCACAACATGCCCCTCTGACCATCAACAGCACCGCAGTGGAGAGAGTGGACAGCACCAAGTTCCTGGGAGTGCACGTCTCAAAGGACCTGTCCTGGAGCAGGAACACTGCAGCACTGGCGAAGAAGGCTCACCAGCGCCTCTACTTTCTCCGCAAGCTGAAAAGGGCTGGAGCTTCAACCTCCATCATGTGCACCTTCTACAGAGGTGCCATAGAAAGTGTCCTGACCAGCTGCATCACTGTGTGGTTTGGTGCATGCACTGCATCCTGCCGCAAGAGCCACTGCAGGACTTACACAGCAAACGCCTCACTCGGAAAGCCCACCGCATGGCAGGTGATCCCACACACCCACTACACAGCCGCTTTAGACTGCTGCCATCAGGGAGGAGACTGAGGAGTCTCCAGGCTCGTACCAGCAGACTGAGAGACAGCTCTGTTCATCAGGCAGTCAGAATGCTAAACACTCTGCCTGCTCTGCCTCCCCTCCCATTTGAACTGCCTTAACACAAAAAACTTTCTCACACATTACCACTCAACACAAAGTTTTTAACACTGGACTCTGTGTCATCAAACGGGTTATTCACTAAACTCTCGGTCATGTGTTCATTCAGTTTGCACTACTTCTCATATTTGCACTAATGTTTGTATTACATTACTGCCTATAGTCATACTACTGTTTACATTCACTGTTTACATTTATTAATACTGTTTACATTTATTACTACTGCTTTACATTTATTACTACTGTTTACATTTACACTACTTTTATCTACACTCTTTCTTCTTCTTCTTTCGGCTTTTCCCTTTTCAGGGGTCGCCACAGCGAGTCATCCTCCTCCACCTCACTCTGTCCTCTGCATCCTCTGTCCTCACTCCAACTACCTCCATGTCCTCTCTAACTGCATCCATATATCTCCTCTTTGGTCTCCCTCTTTGTCTTTTTCCTGGCAGCTGCATTTCTAACATCCTTCTACCAATATACCCACTGTCCCTCCTCTGGACATGTCCAAACCATCTCAGTCTGGCCTCCCTAACTTTATCTCCCAGTTGTTTAACATGTGCTGTACCTCTGATGATCTCATTCCTGATCTTATCCATCCTTGTCACTCCTAAGGAGAACCTCAGCATCTTCATTTCTGCCACTTCCAGTTCTTTCTCCTGTCTTTTTGTCAATGCCACTGTCTCCAGACCATACAACATAGCTGGTCTCACCACTGTCTTGTAAACTTTTCCTTTGACCTTTGCTGACACCTTTTTGTCACAAATCACTCCTGAAACTTTTCTCCATCCACTCCATCCTGCCTGGACTCTCTTTTTCACCTCTTTACCACATTCCCCATTTTCCTGTACAGTGGACCCCAAGTACTTGAAGTCCTGCACCTTTGTGACCTCTGCTCCTTGTAGCCTCACTGTTCCACTGGCCTCCCTCTCATTCACACACATGTACTCTGTCTTACTACGACTGACTTTCATTCCTCTTCTTTCAAGAGCATACCTCCACCTCTCCAAGTTCTCTTCCACTTGTTCCCTGTTCTCACCACAGATCACAATGTCATCTGCAAACATCATAGTCCATGGGGATTCCTGCCTGACCTCATCTGTTAGTCGGTCCATCACCAGAGCAAACAAGAAGGGGCTCAGAGCCGATCCTTGATGCAATCCCACCTCCACCTTGAAGGTATCTGTCACACCCACAGCACATCTCACCACTGTCCTGCTGTCCTCATACATGTCCTGTACCAGTCTAACATACTTTTCTGCCACTCCAGATTTCCTCATGCAATACCACACCTCTTCTCTTGGTACCCTGTCATATGCTTTTTCTAAATCCACAAACACACAATGGAGTTCTTTCTGACCCTCTCTGTACTTCTCTATCAACATCCTCAAAGCAAAGATGGCATCTGTGGTGCTCTTTCTTGGCATGAAACCATACTGCTGCTCACAGATAGTTACATCTTGTCTAAGTCTTGCTTCCACAACTCTCTCCCAGATCTTCATTGTGTGGCTCATCAACTTAATTCCCCTGTAGTTGCTACAACTCTGTACATCACCCTTATTCTTAAAAATGGGAACCAGCACACTTCTTCTCCATTCCTCAGGCATTTTCTCACCCTCAAATATTCCATTAAATATTTGAGTCAAAAACCTCACTGCCATCTCTCCGAGACATTTCCAAACCTCCACTGGTATGTCATCAGGTCCTACTGCCTTCCCCTTCTTCATTCTTTTCAGAGCTTTCCGGACTTCACCCTCACTAATCTTTCCCACTTCCTGGTCCACCGTTTCTATTACCTCCACTCTTCTTTCTCTTTCATTCTCTTCATTCATTAGCTCCTCAAAGTAATCCTTCCATCTTCCCATCACACACTCCTCACTTGTTAGAACATTCCCATTCCCATCTTTAATAAGCCTAACCTGCTGCACATCCTTTCCAGCCTGATCCCTCTGTCTTGCCAATCGGTACAAGTCCTTCTCGCCCTCTTTAGTGTCCAGTCTCCCATATAACTCATTGTACGCCCTCTGCTTTGCCTTAGCTACTTCCCTCTTTGCTCTATGTCCCATCTCCTTATATTCCTGTCTCCTCTCTTCAGTCCTCTCACTGTCATATTTCTTCTTGGCTAATCTCTTTCTTTGAATGGCGTCCTGCACTTCACTATTCCACCACCAGGTTTCCTTATCATCCATTCTCTGTCCAGATGACACACCAAGTACCTTCCTACCTGTCTCTCTAATTACTGTTGCTGTAGTAGCCCAGTCACTTGGAAGCTCTTTCTTACCACCCAGAGCCTTTAACAGCTCGTCTCTGAATTTCTCACAACATTCTTCCTTCTTTAGCTTCCACCATTTGGTCTTCTTCTCTGATTTTACTATTTTTCTCTTCTTCGCAACAACAGTCATTCTACACACAACCATCCGATGCTGTCTGGCCACACTCTCCCCTGCCACAACCTTACAGTCTCCAATCTCCTTCAGGTTTCCTCTTCTACACAGAATGTAGTCGATCTGCGTACTCCTTCCTCCACTCTTATAGGTCACTCTATGTTCCTCCCTCTTTTGGAAATAGGTATTGACTATAGCCATTTCCATTCTCTTGGCAAAATCCACCACCATCTGTCCTTCCTGGTTTCTTTCCTTGACACCAAACCTACCCATCACTTCCTCATCCCCTCTGTTTCCTTCACCAACATGTCCATTCAGGTCTGCTCCAATCACCACTCTTTCCTCCCTGGGAATACTCTCTATCACTTCATCCAAATCTTTCCAAAATTTATCTTTCTCCTCCTCATCACATCCAACCTGTGGAGCATAACCACTTACTATGTTTAGCATCAGACCTTCTACTTCTACCTTTAGACACATCACCCTATCTGACACTCTCTTCACCTCTACTACATTCTTTGCCAACTCCTCCTTCAGGACCACCCCTACTCCATTTCTCTTTCTATCCACACCATGGTAAAACAGTTTAAACCCTGCTCCAATACTGCGAGCCTTGCTGCCCTTCCACTTGGTCTCTTGGACACATAAAACATCTACCTTTCTTCTCTGCATCATGTCAGCCAGCTCTCTACCTTTGCCTGTCATTGTCCCCACATTTAGAGTTGCAACCCTCAGTCCTACATTCTTCACTTTCCTCCTCTCCCTCTGTCTCCTGACACGTTTTCCTCCTCGGCGTCTTCGACTAACAGTAGTACAATTTCCGCCGGCACCCTGTTTGTCAACAGCACCGGTGGCGGACGTTGTTAACCCGGGCCTCGACCGATCCGGTATGGTTTCACTTTGATGAACTCGCATTATGGTTTTGGCAAGTGTTTTACGTCGGATGCCATTCCTGACACAACCCTCACCATTTACCCGGGCTTGGGACCGGCACAAGAGATACACTGGCTTGTGCTCCCTAGTGGCTGGCTTTTATCTACACTACTGCAGATACATATACAGCATTCTCTGACTAGCCTTATCTAAGGATGCCAAATGTGCCTTATGTGCCTCACTGCATATGCCACTTTGCCTCTATACCAACATCAACTACCTCATACATATACTGTGTACATTAACTTATATGCTGCTGTGCCACTCTTTGCAAATGTCAACGCTAGAAACTTCAGTTTATTTTATAGATTTACGTTTTTATACTTTTCATACTACTATGCAAAAACTCAGGACAGTATTACACTTTTATTATTTCATTTTATGCTTATGTTCATTGGGTGTTTGGTGTTTTAGGGGTGTTTGGTGTTTCAGTGTTGGTGTAAATTTTCATACTTTTATACTATTATGAAAAAACTCAGGACAGTGTTACACTTTTTTACTATTTTATGCTTATGTGTATTAAATGTTTTAGTGTTTAGATGGTTACTGTTGCACCGAGGGACTGAGAGAAACGCAATTTCGGTCCTGTGTATGTCCTGTACATATTGCAGTTCTGACAATAAAGTTGACTTTGACTTTGACTTTGACTTAATTCTGTGTTTGTGACATGAGTTTGTGGTGTTGAATAAACAAATAAATTAAAAATCAACCTGGTGTCTTCATTTTCAGCAGCATGTTAGGCATGACGTAACGAGTCCAGATAGCTTCATTTAGCTCAGATAAATTTAAATATCTCCCACGCTAACATAAATACTGTTTATTATTGTTAAACTGTTAATATATAGCACATTTAGTATGTTATAGTGCAGCGTGACACGTGAAATGTCCGACTGCCTCGTTGGATCCAGGCAGCTGGCTCTCTTCCAACACAGATGCAGGTAAGGTGTAGAATAATTAAATATGAGAATCAAAATATATTCCATCAGCTATAGTTCAGAAAGTGGTGCGTGTGTCCACTGTCCAGTCCACCGCCATTGTTAAAATGCCGGCTGTCTGCGCGTGCGTGCTGCGTGCATGTGTTCAAACAAAAGCTCCACGGGAGATGTTTACATTATCAGCGGGGGGTCTGCGAAAAAGTTCCACCTTGAGAGCTGGGTTCAAAAACCATCGGAGTCATCGAGGGGGGCCAGCAGCGTCGTGTAGGCGATAAGCAAAGTCGCAAAGAGAAAGTAGCGGTTACACTCAAAATACGCGCCGTGTAAACTGGCCCAAAGTCTTGTTAGTCTAATTCACAAACGAAGCTCTTCTGTTCTCATCAGGTGAGAGACGTCTGGGAATCAGTCCTAAAGCTGCACCATAAGTTTTAGAAAGTTGAAATCTTAGGCCTCCTCCTCTGTTTAACGGTGGTTTCTCTCGTTTTACATAAATCGCCTCCTTCACCCCCCTCTCAAACCATCTGTGCTCTCGGTCCAAAATATGCACATTCTGGTCCTCAAAAGAGTGACCCTTGTCCGTGAGGTGGAGGTGAACAGCTGAGTTTTGTCCAGAGGAGGTGTCTCTCCTGTGTTGGGACATTCTTCTGTGAAGAGGCTGTTTAGTTTCTCCAATGTAGAGGTCTGGACAGTCCTCGTTGCACTGGACTGCATAAACTGCACCACTCTGTTTGTGTGTGGGGGTTTTGTCCTTAGGGTGGACCAGCCTCTGTCTGAGAGTCCTGCTGGGTTTGAAATGTACTGGGATCTTGTGTTTGTTGAAAATCCTTCTGAAATTCTATGATAGTCCAGCAACATAAGAGATGACAATGGGCCTCATGCAAGAACCGTTCGTACGCACAGATTTGTTCTTAAACTGTGCATACGAGGGATTTAGGATCATTTGTGGCATTCAACAATGTTTTCATATCCTAAGATTTTTTTCAGATACGAACAAAATTTATGAGTGGTCCAGACCTGTCGTATATTTTACGAGCAGTCAGTCTGCTGTTATCCAGACGGATTTTCTTCACTAATAACTTTATATTTCGTTATTCAGAAAATATTTTGAGTCCAAAGAAATCACGCACCATAATTATTTTTGACAATAGGTTATTCTGTTTGAATTAGAATTATAATTTTAAATGTAATAATGACTAACGGATTAAAATATTTAAATTAAAATCAATTTGTTATCAATGCCGTTTTCTAACACTACAATATTAATATGAAGATCTCAAACTAAAACCAACTTAAATTATGAATTAATTTAAGTTTAATTTGTCTCGGTAACGCAGACTTTACCTTGACCTCCTCCTGTTGAAGTCATAGAGCTCCGATAGTTCAGTGAGATGAGCGTTGGCTCGTAGTTCTCAACCTTATGGGTTCAATTCCCACATGGGACAACGTTTTTTTCTTCTTTTAATTCATTCCAGATTAAAAAAACACAAGAAAACTATTTACAATACAACAAGAAATAAAGCATAAAGTTTTTTTAATCTGGAATGAATAAATAATCTAAAGAAAGAAGGGAAAAAATAGTCATACCTTGTGGGAATCGAACAGTGGTGTAGTCTACATTTTTGTAGTGGGTATACTGTGCTTAGAGACAAAAACCTGTCCGGAGGACCTACCGGTACTTAATTTTTCCTTTTTCTACCTAGATTACTGAGATGAATCAGGACATTTAGAGACAAAAATGCAATGTAGTGCAATGTAATTGACAATTTATTTTGAATTTTAAGCATATTTAACATTGCAAAATGTCTGTGATGCTTACATTTTAATAAATGCACAACAAACCTGAGCCTGATGACTGGATCTTGAAGGAGGCCCACTCCTCCGATATGGAGACCCTCTTTTCAGTCAGGACACCAGTTGACGTTATGGTACTGCAAACAGCACATCCTGCAGGAAGTAAATAAAAATTGTCATAATTGTATATTTTTTAATATTTCCTGATACCAGTAATAATACTAGAATCTACTGATTCACTAGACTGTAAGCATGTGTCGACAATTACATTCATTATTACCTTTCATTATTACTTGCATACACTTTTGCATTATGACCAACTAAAACGTGAAAATGAAATGATCACACACACACACACACACACACACACACACACACACACACACACACACACACATATATATAATTTCTCATGTAATATACTGTACTAAACTTTTGAAAGATATGATTATCAGACTATTTTAAAATTATCAAGTCATAATATGTTAATGTTGGAAATATATCAATTAAACCTTATATACAAATTGGTTCCCATATTTTTTTATATTTACCTAATTTTTTGTTCCTCCATTCCAACCAGGGATGTCTGTTTTTAAATTCCCGAGCCTGACTTTCACTCCACAAGGCTGGCCAATTTGGATCTAAAAATGAAACAAGGAGTTTTAAAACAGAGTAAAAAGCATAGCATTTTGTTGATTATTGGAGTGACAGACTTTGTCACAAACAAATCATTTTTATATTCACATATTTATTTATATGAAATGTTACTGTAAAATTCTGGACAGTAACCGTGTTTCCATCAAGGTTTCTTGATGCGCATTTTGGAGTTTGGCATCAGAAAAGGTCGATAAAAACATGCAGTTACTTGCTGCTGCTTGAGCTAGCTTCAGCTAACTTGTACTAGCCGACACTTACCTGGGGAAATGCAGATATCAACCTCATTATGGCTGGTTTCGGCCGTCGAACTGGTAGGTTCTTCTAATGTTGTCTCTGTAGCTTCGGGTTCAGCTGGTTTATAAAAACATTCAAAAAGTGTAGCTTGTTTCCTTTTAATTTTGAGTCTGTCGTCGTTAGCGAAAATGCTCTACCTTCACCGTCTGTCCCCTGCATCCCGAGCAGCCAATCATAAAGGAGCTTCTTAAGAAACCAATCACAGAGCAGAGAACTATGGTAGTGAGCTCAGCTCAGCCAATGGCTGTGAGCCTCACGTACAACAGAGGAACACAAAACTATGGCAACCGCGAGAGGCGCGGCGCAGTGAAGAGTCCTTATGAGCAGCGAACATAATTTATCTTTATGCAACGCGTGTTTGTTGTCACGTTACGTATCATTGGGCACATTTAAGTGGTTATACGGAAATCCCCAAGCTTTTCTAGTGGGTATACGGCGTATACCTGCGTATCACGTAGACTACATCACTGGAATCGAACCCACGAGGTCTAGATAAGGTTAGGAGCAGCTAACGGCGCACTGCGTTACCTAGTGAGCCACCAGGATGTGTGTGTATTTTAAGGTCCACATTTATTATAAACAAACATTCTTTGGCTTTAGCTGGTCCCTTATCCCATGAGTGACGCTGCTAAAAAGGACAGATTTGCTTTTCTCGATCTCGGAGAGCAGAACTTCAATCTCCGCACCAGTAAAGTTCTCCTTTTTACTTTCCGCTGTCATTTGTATGAACGGACACTTCCTGCTCTCTGAGGCAGGAAACGTAGCCTTATATGGTGTTTTGAGGGGTGGGAATTATGTAAATAACCTCTCTGCGTGCACGTGCAAGTGGATAGAACAGGTGGAATTCATCATACGTACGCAGCTCATTTACACACTTTTCCTGAGGATAGAAGAGTTTGTTGAATCTGACGTGGCATGTTCGTACGAACGCTTCGTACGAACAAAAGAGAATGTAGGAGCCATATAAAGGATTTAAGTTTAAAAGAAATGTTTATTTTTGTTGCCTGAATTGATTCTGTGAGTTACAGCCAGGTTCTATTGTTTGAAGAAAAATAAGCATTTGGAATTGTATGCTGTTGAAGCTTATGACGTGGTGCCTTCTGATTGGCTGTTGAAATGGGTATAAATATGACGTAAGCATTCGTTTATTCAGTAGAAGTCTGGCACCCGAAGAGTAACACAGTCTTTTGACCGTCACTTTCTATTTGTTTTGAATCTGTATGCCTTTTTTTTGTGTATATTTTTATTAAGTTCAGTAAAGACACAAATATAATCGCTGGATTCAAGACCTCCTTTTTTGAAGAAATGTGTCGCGTAAAAAAGAGCTTGAAGGGGCTAGACTAGTGAGAGCTTCTGCACTTACATCAAGTCAAAAGACTGAACATCAAGTCAAAAGAACTCTCATTCAGGACTCTTTCAAGACCAAGACAGAAAGGAAAGAGGACTTAGGACAATCTGAGAGTCGACTCCATCA
>JBBPBX010032337.1:15790-33948 GCA_038048925.1 Garcialebias charrua | reverse complement strand
TATTAAATAAATCCTTTGATTTTTGTAATTTCATCCTTTTAGGATCATTTTAGTTACTTTTCAGTTGGCAATGTAGTGCAAATATTGCATAACGCTGTCGGTTACCAATTGTCGAATATAAATAGCGGATTAGATTAGCTTCCCCTAATTTTCACAAGACATTTGTGCTTTTGAAATTGTGGATCTAAAAAAATTAATAAGCGTTTTAGAAATTGTGGAACTAATTTTTTGATTAGCGTTGCCCACCACTGTTAGTTATTAATATTAATATTTAAAAGTGAAAGTAAGGCGCTGAACCGAAACTTAAAAAACAAATGGGGCCACAGCCACACCGTACCACGCCTGCAGTGCTGTGCAATTTAGGTTTACTTTTAGAGATTGTGTTTATAGGTTTTTAATAGCTAGAGAGATGAATATTTGCTGCTTTTTGTTTGTGAAACGAGAGAAAGGACGCCGTTTCGGCCGTGTTATATATGTGACCTGCAATGCAACACTACCCCCTGCTGTCACAATCTACTACGGTGGTCAGAGCAAAGAAAACCAACAGGATGATTCAATGAGTAGCGCAATTTATAAAATTATAAACTGTTTTACCTTTTTGACAAGACGGCCTGCTCCATTAACATCCGTGCGCACACAGGAATCCATTTTGTAGCGTCTACTAAAAGCTACCTCGCGCGCTGTGAAATGTGACGTACTACGGGTACCCGAGGTGGACAAAAAAGCCTCGATAGAAGTCAAAGCACTCGATCTGTCGAAAACTCGGGTACTCTGTTAATGCACTACTGTTAGCATGTGTAGCTGTTAACATGTTTAGCTGTTAACATGTGTAGCTGTTAGCATGTGTAGCTGTTAACATGTGTAGCTGTTAACATGTGTAGCTGTTAACATGTGGAGATGTTAGCATATGGAGATGTTAGCATGTGTAGCTGTTAGCATGTGTAGCTGTTAGCATGTGTAGCTGTTAGCATGTGTAGCTGTTAGCATGTGCAGCTGTTAGCATGTGTAGCTGTTAGCAGCTACGTCTTGTTGTCACGTGCTTGGATAATCTAGTCTTGTGACTGTGTTTGTGTTTTCCTGTGTAGGAGCAGGAGCTTCACGTCAGACCTCCACCAACCACATGTTTGTTCTCTAACAGGTATGGTTATAATTTCTAGTAAAATTTTTCAATATTATACTTCGGTCCAGCAGCCTACACTTCTAAAAGTCAGCGCTCACGCAGTTTGGTTGTGCACTTTGGAAGCGGTTGTGGGACATATTTAAAACTAAAATGGTTTAGCAGGAATGCTTTTTCATTTTAAAGTCAAGCTGCCTTTTTTGAGTCATAAATAAAATTTAAAATGAATAAACCAAACTGCATTTTCATTTTCTTCTTCGAGACTGCTCAATTTGTAACTTAATTAAAATGATAAGTAAAATAACATTTAACATTTAATTTTCAATATATGTCTTTGTAAAAAGTGGCCAAAATTCATTTTGAAATGTCAATTTTGAAAATTAAAATGAAGTAGCAGAAATGCTTTTTCATTTCAAAGTCAAGCTGCCTTTTTTGAGTCAGAAATAAAATTAAAATTAAATCATTTTCATTTTCTAAATCAAAACTGCTCATTTTGTAGCAGAACTCCAGAGGAAACTAAGAACAATTTGCATTTTCATTTTCACTCTGAACCGTGCTCAAAGTGTGACATTAATCAATCTCAGTTGGCAAATCCAAGTACTGCCCACTGAATCACTGATTGGCTGTTTTAGCAGCAGGCGGAGATTTAGGCCCTGTACACACGTAGCCTGGTGTTTGAAAAACGAATATTTGCGCAAAAAAAATATATCTGTCCATACATGTTCGAATATTTAAAATGTTTGTCTACATGTCCCGTTTTATTTCACCAGAGAGCGTTGTAATGAATATGCTGAACCCATAGGTGGCAGTGTAGTGCTGTCACAACCCTCCAACTGCCGCGACTTCCTGTTATTTATTTATTTATTTTCTTTAGTTTGTGTGGACAGACCGTGAGGTTGAACTACTATTAAATACCGTGTTGGAGTACAAAATTAATAAAACGCAGGAAAATGTCGACTGGGAATCATGTAGAGCAGGTAGGTTGACGTTTTAGTGCTTTTTTTAGAGCATTGTGTGACTGTCAGCGCCGCAGCAGCTGGAGGCGGTGGAGCAGAAAGCTCCGTTCTGAAAGTTCACACGCAGACTCGAAAGCGGAGAGTTCTCAAATCTTCACTTTGGCCGGAGTTTTGTTATTATTCGTTTATAGTTACATCAACCAGAGTTCACGTGTGGATCAAAGGCCAAACCGCATCATAAACTGTTCGGTTTTACTGATAAACGGCTACGTGTGTACAGGGCCTTAGACAGGAGGACAGTGTCCTGCTGCCGCTGGTTTTGAAAGACAATACCCCTCAAAAAAAGGTGCCAAGATTTTATCTGTCACAGTCTGAGGCCCTGTACACACGTAGCCGTTTATCAGTAAAACCGAACAGTTTATCATGCGGTTTGGCCTTTCATCCACACGTGAACGCCGGTTGATGTAACTATAAACGAATAATAACAAAACTCCGGCCAAAGTGAAGATTTGAGAACTCTCCGTTTTCGAGTCTGCGTGTGGACTTTGAGAACGGAGCTTTCTGCTCCAGCTGAACCGGCAGAACCGGTTCTGCCCGTCCAGGTGGAGCGGCGCTCACGTCACATAATGCTCTAAAAAAAGCACTAAAAAGTCAACATACCTGCTCTGACATGATTCCTAGTCGACATTTTCCTGCGTTTTATTAACTTTGTACTCCAACACGGTATTTAATAGTAGTTCAACCTCACGGTCTGTCCACACAAACGAAAGAAAAAAAAATATAATAACAGGAAGTGTGGCTGCATGAGTTGGACGGTTGTGACAGCACAACACTGCCACCTATGGGTTCAGCATATTCATTACAACTTTACAACGTTCTGTGGTGAAAAAAACGGGACATGTAAACAAACATTTTAAATATTCGAACATGTATGGACAGAGATATTTTTTGTGTGCAAATATTCGTTTTTCAAACACCAGGCTACGTGTGTACAGGGCCTGAGTGAGAGTCAGAGAACCTTTATTGTCATTCGCACCACATGTGGTACATGTGATAAACAAGATTATTTACACAGGCTCCCAGTTCCATCCAACAATAAAGTGTTAAAGAACAGTAATACATCTAAGATGTGAACTAAGAAAAATATCAACTAAAAATACACTAAGCACTAATATCATAGAAAAACATTACTCCATACAGCAGCACAAACATGTAATAAAAATAAAATACTAAAAGTTTGTTTTGAAAACAACTGTTCACGAGAGAAAAATTAGTTATTTTATTAAAATAAAGTTTTTAAACAAACGTTTTTGTTTAAAAAAAGAAATCATTACAATTCCAAAAGTTTTGATTACTATTTTAATTTTACTTAACTGTTAGTTTTTTTTATTGAATATTTGTGAAAACAATTTTCATTCAACCTTTATTTAGTCAGGTAAATCTTATTGAGCCTCGAGGGCTCATTTACGAAAGCGACCTGCTACAAACTAAAGAATGATAAACAGCAATGATACAATTACATTAAACAATAAACAAAAGAAAAAGAAAAAGTAGCAAAAA
This sequence comes from Garcialebias charrua, assembly GCA_038048925.1. Lineage (NCBI taxonomy): Eukaryota > Metazoa > Chordata > Actinopteri > Cyprinodontiformes > Rivulidae > Garcialebias > Garcialebias charrua. The sequence goes on along the minus strand of JBBPBX010032337.1, from coordinate 30,315 downwards.
CTAGCAAAAACATTATAAGGTAGATGTACAAAATCAAAGACAGGAACAAATCTGCATTGGTTTTTGCCAGGATTCCAACAGATTCTGAAAACCATTTAGAGAGGTCAGGGCCGAGAGCTTCAGATCTTTTTGTAAGATATTCCAGGAAGCAGGAGCAGAGTAGGAGAAGGCCCTTTTTCCAAGTTCAGTCCTCACTGATGGAACACTGCAGGTGATCATGTCCTGAGAGCGCACGCTGTAGCTGCACTCACGGAAAGACATGTAGGAGGAGATGTATGAGGGCAGCAGACCAATACTCTGCGAACCAGACCCTAAACTTACTTAAAGTCTGGATAGAGTTTTGTCACCTTCATTTGTACGCTTTTATTGGACAGGAGCGACTTGATTGGTTATTACATATATTATATCTATTATGGTAGTCCAGGGTGAGTTATTCTTAATTCTAAATGAATATCCTTATTGGACTTTTATTTAAGTGCTATTCTCCTTCAAGATACATTTAACTAACGCTAGAATAAATGCAATGTACATTATGCAGCAAAGGAAATTAGAAGATTGGACATATTCATTCAACCTTTATTTCGTCAGGTTAATCTCATTGAGCCTCAAGGACTCATTAACAAGAGCGACTTGCTACAAACTAAAGAATGATGACAACAATAACAGTAGAAATTTCCTTAAACAATCAACAATAGACAAACATAAAAGAGAAATACAGATTTTTTTTTTTTACAAATTAAAAACAAAATATTAAAGTAACAAAAACATTATAAAGTAGATGTATAAAATCAGTAGCAGTAATCAGTAACAGGAACATGTCTGCATTGGGTTTTTGCCAGGATTAAAACAGATTCTTAAAACCATTTAGAGAGGTCAAGGCCAAGAGCTTCAGATCTTTTTGTAAGATATTCCATGAAGCAGGAGCAGAGTAGGAGAAGGCCCTTTTTCCAAGTTCAGTCCTCACTGACGGAACACTGCAGGTAATCATGTCCTGAGAGCGCACACTGTAGCTGCACTCACACAGAGACATGTAGGAGGAGATGTATGAGGGCAGCAGACCAAGAAGTGATTTAAAGATGAAAATGTACCAGTGGAAGAGTCTGCGTGAGGTTAATGATGTCCAGTTAACCAGTGAATACAGGGTGCAGTGGTGGGTACGATAATCACAACCAGTTATGAATCTTAGTGCACCATGATAGACAACATCCAACATCCGCAGGGTGCTTGTAGGAGCATTCATGTAGAGAATGTCACCGTAATCAATGGAGGGAAGGAAAGTCACAGATACAAGGTGTTTCCTAACATTCAGTGTTAGACATAATCTATTTCTGAAAAATAAACCCAGTTTAACTTTCAGTTTCTTCACTAGGTTTTCCACGTGTAGTTTAAAAGAGAGATGCGAATCGACCAGGATACCCAAATATTTATAGGAATCAAAAAACTCAATAGGGACACCATTTGAGGATAAAATCAGAGGAAGATCTGCTGGGACCGACTTCCTGTTTGAAAAAAACATCCCTTTGGTTTTATCAGCATTTAGGACAAGTTTGAGACGGAACAAATCTGACTGGATGTTCACTAGCAAGGACCACGCCACAAGATATGAGTTTAAAGATTTATTGATGGAAGAAGAAGGTGGGGAAGGGTGAGGGGAGGGATAAGTTAAACATGAGGGTGCACACAGTGTCATACAATCTGTTCCCCCACAACTTCATCCAGTATCAGGGAGTATGTCCTCTCCAGAGCTCACCTGTTCCATCTGTGCTGTTGCTGTTTTAGCAGGATGGTTGCTCAAAGTAGCAGAAATTACCACAAAAAACTTGATAACATTTTCTAAATATGCACACAAAAAAAAAGTGGCTGAAAATTGAAAAGGTAGAACAACTTAAATTAGCAAATATTTATATGATTAAACTTATAATAGGGTGAATATTAAATATTGTTTTATTTTTATTATTACAGCTGAAACCAGATACTGCTCAGCCTGATGCTCCAGCTATTAAAATGTAGTGATGTTATTTAGACAGAATTTGAGTGAAATTTCGTTTTTGATGTAAAGATTCAGTGCAGTAAAACTTGCACATAACGTTAGAATAAACATAGAAAATAAAACAGATGCTTCAAAGGGACTCATCTTTTTTAAACTATAAGTAATGTTGAATAATTATTAGATGGATACATTAATTAAAGCAGTACCAATCAGTGCTCTGTGGACGACGTGAACGGGTTCCATCACGTCCTCCTCTGTCCTCACAAGTCGCGGCTTGACACCTGCTTCCTCGTTGGTAAGGCTTCAATAAATACGGCTGCAGACATAAATTAGAACCTGCTGTTTATTGTTTAACCCCCTGAAATAACTTTGGCTTCCCAAACTGACTAAAAATCGCTCTATTCTTCACTCAGGTGGCTAAATTCATCCGGTTCTGTATCGGTCGCCATGTTGTTTACAAGGTGCGCTCGAGCAGCAATTCGTCTCATTACGTCACGTGACGTATTGCGGAAGTTCTCGGATTTATGTGGGCGTGTCACAGCGACAAAATTACCATAACTCGCAGTGAAATTTTAATATATTTATAATTTATTTAGCAAAAACGAACATAGTTCAATGATAAAATATATATACTGATTGGCACCCCTCACCAGGTACAAACATCTCCTATAACAACACTTTCCTTTTCTGGACAAGACATCCCCCTCTCCACCTCTGTTACTAATCTTGGAATAAAAATGGACTCCAATCTTACATTTGAAAATCACATTAAGCTTCTGTTTAAAACTTGCTTCTTCCATCTTCGAAACATCTCCAGACTTCGCCCATCCCTAACTTTTTCCGATGCTGAGAAGCTCGTCCATGCTTTTGTCTCCTCCAGGCTCGACTACTGCAACTCCCTGTTTATTGGAATCCCTGGCAAAAACCTTCAGAAACTTCAATATATTCAAAACAGTGCAGCAAGGATCTTGTTGAGAGTTCGTAAATTTGAACATATTACGCCCATTCTCCATAACCTTCATTGGCTTCCTGTCGCCTACAGAATTCAGTACAAAACTGCTCTCATTACACATCAATGCTTACATGGAGCTTCACCAGATTATCTGAAGGATATTCTTATTCCATACTCATCCACCCGGTCGCTGCGGTCACAGAACAGTAATCTCCTTCACATTCCGAGAACCAAATTAAGGACCATGGGAGACCGGGCTTTCAGTGTGGCTGCCCCCCGCCTGTGGAACTCTCTTCCTGACTGTCTGAGAGCCCCACAGTCTGTGGTTGACTTTAAGAGCGGCTTGAAGACCTTTCTTTTCAACCGAGCATACTCTACCTCCTCATGATTCTACTTTTGATCTTAGTTGATACTGTTATTGATTTTACTTGTTTTATTTGTTTTATTGACATTTAATTCTGTTGCACTTTGTAGCACTTTGAGATTTTCATTAATGAAAAGTGCGTTATAAATTGAATTCATTATATATATGTAGTGCAAAATGATGCATAGTTACAACATGATGTCAGTGCAGCTTTAACATTGTGTGAGTTAAACCCAATGAAGACCCTCTGAGCCTCACAACAGGAAACACCCAAACTTTAATAGCACACAAGAGGCAGGTCTATATCACAGACTTCCATCTCACTCATGTTGTGGCCGGAACACTAACATACCGCTAAGCATTATGGGAAAGACAACACAGTCCACTCCCCGTATATATTCACTGATAAAATCTTGGAGTTATTGGAAAAGAGTTTTAATAAAAACATTTTTTTGTGTGGAAACCTTAATATTTATCTGGGAAATAAAACAGATTCATATATCATCAGTACATTTATAAATTCAATGTATAGTTTAAATCTGTATCCGTTGATCAAAGCCAACAAGAATTACAACTCATAGTGCCACAATCAAAAACGAAACTTAAAAACAGTTTGTCAGTCAACCACCCCGCACCGCCCGCGGTGCTGCGCATTAGGTTTAGTTTTAGAGATAATTATGTTTATTGGTTTTTTAAATAGGTTTAGAGATTCATATTTTTTGCTTTTTGTTTGTGAAACAAGGTCAGAGGAAACTGTTTCTGGTTCGGTCGATTGAACCCGTTGTTACACTATATTCTGTGACATTTAACAGTGCATGCAACACCACCCCCTATGGTCACAATATACTGTAGCGGTTACGGGGAGTGGACTGTGTTGTCTTTCCCATAATGCTTAGTGGTATGTTAAGTGTTCCGGCCGCACCACGAGTGAGATGGAAGTCTGTGATATAGACCTGCCTCTTGTGTGCTATTAAAGTTTGGATGTTTCCTGTTGTGAGGCTCAGAGTGTCTTCATTGTATTTAACTCACACAATGTTAAATGGTAGTCACAGAATATGGTATAACACATGTGCTCTCCGTTCAAGAAATTAATTCCATAGTTTGGAGCCAACGTGCATCATGGATCAAAGATATCGGCAGGTTGGATCGGAAAATCCGATACATAAATTATGCTGGTATCGGAGGCTGATACCGATACTGGATCGGATTGGCCCCATCCCTATTTACAACTATCGTAATTGTCAGGCTTTAGAACACACCTGTCTCTAAGCTGCACTTATTAAATAAAAGATAAATCATAATTTTGTAAATACAGTAAATGACGCTCAGGTTATTTAGCCGCCGACATACATCGTTCATCGTCAGAATCTGTGCCCCCAGACTGCTCCAGCATAATGTGCAACCTTGTTGTAGTACAAGAATCAGCCAGCAGATGGAGTTTCACAGAATACCGTATAGCTTTTTCATTCATTCATTCATTCAACCTTTATTTATACAGGCTAGCCTCGTTGAGTCACGGGGACTCATTTACAAGAGGGACCTGTCTCACTCACACCAAACAACCATCCACTCTCACACTCACACCTAGGGTCAATTTAGAGTCACCAATCAGCCTAACAAGCATGTTTTTTGGTCTGTGGGAGGAAACCGGAGTACCCGGAGGAAACCCACGCATGCACGGGGAGAACATGCAAACTCCACCCAGAAAGGCCCCGGTTATACGCACACTCAGACTTCAAGATCGTCACTTTCAAAATAAATTTGACATTATTTCTGCTCAGCACTGCTCATATGAGGAAGAACAGCCCTCTCTCCCTGTTATTTATTTATTTTTTCTCCCTCCCGTTGTCTCCTCCACTGTTTAATGCCCATTTAAGCTTAAATGAGATATTTACTGTACACAGAAAGATTATTTTTAAAACTTTAAATATGTACCAGCCTTGACTGACATGTTCAAAAATAAATCTGACGACTTGTCCACCGCTGTACTCTCATAGATGGAAAGGGGAGGGGGGAAGCTCCTTTCGCTGCTTCGTGTTCGGATGTGACTTGTAAATGAGATCCCGGTATTTTAATACAAATTTACTGACACGGAAATCATTTAAAAACTTTTATTAAAACATGTTACATACAGACTTGACTGCTTTTGCGTCTCCAGTCCTGACCATTGACATAATGCAGCTATGGGCAGCAGATCTGTTTCCTCCTTGACAGCCGATGGTTTTATCATGAAAGAAAAGAACAAAGAAACTCGCCTTAAGCGCAGAGGTGACAGGGCGTTCACTGTGGCAGGCCCAAGACTCTGGAACGAGTTACCGCTGCTCATCAAACAGGCCCCCTCCCTCTCGGTTTTCAAATCCCGGTTAAAAACTCACTACTACTCCATTGCTTTCAATGCCAGCTGATTTGTATTGGATCGTTTGATTTATGATCTGCAATGTTTTTATGTTTTTCGTGTTGTACTTCATTGTCTGTGTTGCCTGTTGCGTGTTTGTTTGTCCAGCACTTTGGTGTGGACTTGTTCCTGTTTAAAGTGCTTTATAAATAAAATGGTATGGTATGGTATGGTATGAAAGTTGCTTCATAAGAAATTCTCTGTGCATTTTCCATTATCACCGAACAAATGAACAGGTCTGTGCATGAAGCACAAAATATGATAAACAACATGGGAATGATCTGAAGAAATTAATGCACGTCTGTCTTTGGGGGGGGGTTCCTCAAGAGTACCTCATTGGTCATTCAGGTTAGACTTCTGGTCACATGATGACAGAGTGGGTGGAGTTATGGTAGGCAATTTGAAACTGAGCAAAAGACCTTGGACATCTGATTAACTGAGGGCATTCTCTCTGAGTCACAAACACCTGCCCCCATGAGGGGCAGGGTGCTGGAAGCCACGAGCGCCCAGCTCTGTCAAAGGAAAATATTAGTCAGTGGCAGGAAGCTACTGAGAGACGGCAGGAAGACATTCATAATAAAATATAAATTTTGAAAATGTTGGAAAAATTACATAAATAAGATGCTCCTGCATATAAACCACAGGGTGCAATGTGTGAGACAAAAGTAGCAGCTTATAGAACGGAAATTATAGTAAATACGTTGAAAACAAGCCAGTTCAGGGCTATTGCAATGGATAGTATTTTAAAAATTATAACTATAATGTCGTTGAAAAGTTCTGTTTTTTTGGTTAAATATTCATGCTACTTCAAAGTCTTTAAAAAACAAATTTATTTTAAATTTAATATGAATAAAATGTAAAATGTTTCAGGGACGTTTTTAAAAGAAGAATATGTTACATTTTTATGACTGATATCTGGGTGTTCCTCTGTCAGCGTGATGTGAGACTAGTCTTTAAAACAAACTGGTTTTAATAAAAATGGAAACTGTTAACTGTAAAATAAAATAAGTAAATTTATGAGGCCTAAATTTTGAAATTCCACATCAGATCTTGGTGAAAATGGATCAGTAACATCTGTAGGTGTTCAGCAGTCAGCCTGAAGAGAGACTAGTCTCTGGAGAATTGACAGTTTGTTTTAGTATTATTGGAAACTTCAGGGAAAACAAATTGACATTCTCACATCATGAACAAACAAATTACTAGGGTTGGGCATCGTTTGAATTTGAGCGATTCCAGTTCTGATTCAGATTCTTCGTTTCGATTTCGATTCCTTTCGATTCTCAATTCTGATTATTTTGTCAGCGGGGTAAAAAAATGACATTTCAATTCAGTTCAGTTTATTTATACTGTAAACTGCCAAGTCACAACATAAGTCGTTTCAGTGCACTGAACAGAAACAATCAAATATAAAAATAATAAGTTAACAGAAACTTTCATATAAAAATAATAAGTTAACACTATTTATCTGAGGAGACTGCTTTTGAGTTTAACTCCATGTTATAAAAGAGCTACAGTAGTTAGCCAGAGTTCTTTCAGGATGAAATCATTTGAACTTCTGTTTGAATTTTAATGCTATGAACCTTTACCTTTTTGTTAAATTTACTATGAATTTCTCACAGGGCTAGTTTCAACTAGTACATACACTTCAATATGTTATGAGTTTTCTTTTTGCACGGGTACACTTTTACAAGAGAGCTTTATGTTTGAAAACCTCATGGAAACACATTTCCACATGTCCAGTGTCTGATGCTGCAGTCATGTTACTGAGCTCCCACTGATGGGCTAACACATACATATGAGAATGCAGATGTGACAGCAAAGGATAAGTCTTGTGTTGTTCCACCACCAGTAGCAGGATCCTCAAACAGAACGGCTGGTGGAATGTCCTGGTCCCTGCAGCCCTCTCTCCATTTGTTTCTTCATGGACATGGAGCTGTGACATTATGTTCTGTGCCTCTTCTTCAGCAAAAAGCTCCTCCAGTAGAGACTTTCTGGACAGACTGCAGAGAGGTTGTTCTTAAACAAGCAACAGGTTTAGGGGTGGGCGATATGGCTCAAAAAATTACATCGTGATATTTCAGAGCATTATCATGATAACGATAAATTTCGTGATATAACAAACAAAAAAAACAGAAATCACATTTATTTATTTGACAAAATTAATTTAACATGTTGCTTTGCAGTGTTATAAAATTTTAAAAAACAACAAGGGTTAATTTTACTTAAATTACTTTATTTAGTAAAGTATTCAGTCTCCAAGTATAAAAATAAAAAAAATAAAAATTATCTGTTATTTAGATTGAAAAAGTCTGCACAAAATATAAACAAAAACCACAACAAAAACTAAAGTGCAGGTGTAGTTTCCTAAAACAACTACGGGTAAATCACTCTCCAGAACATTCCACAATCCAACTCCCTGAATTGAGGTAGACCGTCCCTTCAAGCTGTGATCAGCTGACCCTGAAGCTTGTGGTGTTTCAGCTTCATATATTCATGCAGGAATGATTCATTTCTCTGACTGATCTGTCTTTATCACCTGCCTCTTGGTCCGTGGAGAGCCGCGCGTGTTTGTACCGACAGTTTTTAGAGCGAGGGAGACCAGCCCGCAGCGGCTGCTCAGAGCGGGGGGGGGGGGAGACATTTGATCCTCTGTTCCTGCAGTTTAGAGCAGGGGGAGAGAAGCTAACGCGAGTTGTTTGTTTTTAGCATTTTAGCTAGCTAGTATTGCACGCAGACTGGTGGAGGGGAGGTGAGCAGTTGAGTTTGTTCGTTTGAAGCGCTCTGTTGTTAAGGGGGCGGGGCACCCTTACGTATTACGTCATGAAAATAGCATATATATATATATTGGGCAGCATGGTGGCACAACTGGTAGAGCTGCTGCCTCTCAGCGAGCAGGTCCCCGGTTTCAAATCCCGGCCCGGGGGCCTTTCTGGGTGGAGTTTGCATGTTCTCTCCGTGCATGCGTGGGTTTTCTCCGGGTACTCCGGTTTCCTCCCACAGTCCAAAACCTGCATGTTAGGCTGATTGGTAACTCTAAATTGACCCTGGGTGTGAGTGAGACAGGTCCCTCTTGTAAATGAGTCCCCGTGGCTCAACGAGGATAGCCTGTATAAATAAAGGTTGAATTGAATGAATGAAAAAAAATAACTTTTTTGCCCGGGCAAGCTTTTTATACCGGTAAAACTGGGAACGATGTGATATGGCCCAGCTCTAAACAGGTTCATCAGTATTGTCAGTAAAAAGTGATTATTAAATCATTATTAAGATTGAGAATGTATATAATTTCAGCTTTCATACACTTACACTCTCCACCTCATCTTCCACTCCCTCATTCTCAGGCCTTTCTTCAGACTGCATGGTGACCCCATCATCGCCACAGTCTTCCTCTGTTGACCACAAAGAAAATTACCGGTACTAGGATTTAGATTTCAGAGTTTAATAGCTGAAAAGGACAGTTGTGCATGAATGACATTCCACCCGCTCCATCAGCTTTCTCTGGATCTCCTGCCAGACACATCATCCATCTTCTGTTTTAAGTGCACAGCAGCTCTTCTTCACCTTATAACAAGATGGCATTAACTTATTTGACAAGGGGTTGATGGTTTTCACCATGTCCCTGCAAACATATAAACATGTAATGTCACTGTTACTGTAATGTTAGCTTAGGATGGACAATTATAGCTCTGTTGTTATTGCCTAACTAACCTAAATGTTGGTGATTCCACATCTGAAAGGGGATGCAACCTTTTCACAACATATGCTGTAACCGTTCTGTGGCACTCTTCATTCAGTTGCACTGATGTATTTCCCTTGGACGCTGTGGTGAACACCGTGGAGCCTGAATAACATTATTAGCCATTTCAGGTTGTTTGCCTAAGAAAAAAATATGAGCTAACATTAGCATGGTGTTTGGATTTGAGCTGACATTAGCTTTAAGTAGAGTATAACTTTTTGGCTACCTTAATGTTGGTATGAGACGTAGTTTATCGTTTTATTTACCTGATGGAGCTGGAGAAGGAGGCAGCGAAAACAGTCCGGCGGAGCGTTTCGAAGACAGGCCACTCTGTTACTTCTGAGGGTCGGACCCTGTCCGGAAGAGGAATCGAAAATATCGATCCTCGATGCCCAACCTTACAAATGACCACACAAAACAGTGACAAAAGTAAAAAATATTATGGATCCAAATTCACAGACGGGCATTAAAAATGATTTTGTATCATAGCAAGAATGAAGTCATTCACAGCTTTTATTTGGAAAACATCTCACAAACTTTCCTACTATCATTCATAGTGTTTGCGTGCACAGCAAAACCTTAATTTTGGAAGTGGAGTGGAGTGACAGCAGTTTTTTTTTACTGCTTGACTTTCTCAGAGTTGTGGCAGGAGCTACATGTAAGACCACGACCATCCACACGTTTTTTTCTGTTACAGATGAAGTTCGTGTTAATAAATGTTGTGAAGCTGAGGAGAGTTCCTGGGTGAGCAATTCATCAGTTCGCTGGCATCAAACCAAACACCGGGGTTACACAGGTATGTATTTATTTTTGAAGTGTGGAGCTAAGCTGTGTTAGGAACCGTTTAGATCCTGCGGTTAAGCTGTCTGTGTATTGGACTTGTTGAAATAAATCTTGCTCTTCTTCACAGCTTGTTACAACATAATGTTTTGTTCAAATCCAACTAGAAAATTCATTCCTCTACACCAAAATATCCAGGAATTCAGAAAAAGAAACTTTCTGGTATATTAGTTTAAATATTTGTTGACATAACATCAGAACAGTCACTTCAATACCGTCCGCTTATCAAAATGCTCTAACAAACAAAAACTCATGTCAGCAAGTTTCATTTAAAATAATATTGTAAGCAGTTTTACTGTGATATATATACCAGTACATGCATGGAATGTTATAAGAACTTCTGTAACTCACTAAGAAAAAAAAGTTTCAATTTTTTGTCCTTCAGATTATAAACTCTTATTTGCCACAGGTGTTGAATAATAATAATAATACAGTAATAATGTCCTTTTTCTGTCATCTGTGTATGTTTCCCATACACAGACGAAATTCGTCTCTGCATTTAACCCAACCACCACCAGGTGGTGCAGTGAGCAGCCATAGAAAGCACCCGGGGAGCTGGAGAATTAGGTGTGCACTCATATGCCTCTTATCCACAGGTCTGGTTCCTGTAAGGTCCCATTGTGGCTAGTTTGGGCCAGTTCCTATGGGACCGGTTTATTTCTGTACCCACTGCGCGCTTAGGACCCCTTTAGTGGGCGTGAAGTTCTCCTGCAGTGGGCGGGTAGTTCTCCTGCAGTGGGTGGATCATTAATATCAACGCTTCTAACCAGCTGGTGGCGCTAGTGATACATTAAGCTCTTTATTAACCACTAACACACACATTAGAAGAAGAGCTGGAAAAGAACACACAACCAAAGTGGATGAGCTTGTTTCTTTTTTGAACATTCTGCTTTGTCTGTGGCTTTTTCAGCCACAGACAAATGTTCATATACAGTATATATATATGTATGTGTGTATATATACACATATATATATATATATGTGTGTGTATATATACACATATATGTATATATATATATATATGTGTGTGTATATACACATATATGTATATATATTGTATATACATACATGTGTACACATACAAACATATGCGTGAGTATATATATATATATACACACACACGTGTTTATATATATACATACATATGTGTGTATATATACACATATATGTACACATACATACATAATATATACTGTACATACATATATATTTATATATACAGTACATACATATACACATATATACATATATATATATATATATACATTGTAGTGATACACCTCGTCTTTGATATTTTAGGGTTCACACCTCTCTGAAACTCTCAGTGTTACACTTGCTTGGAGCTCAAGGAGACAAGTGGACACTATATTTTGTTACAATTATTTTGAATTAATGGACACTAATTAATCAGATTGAACTTTCTCTTTAATGTGTGTTAATTCAGAATTGATCAAACAGTATTTTTGTCATTTCAATGATGATCTGTTACTTGCATGACTTTGACCCTTCGGCTGGTTTATTTCTGCAGAACAAGCAGTCTTTGAATCTAAAGCACAAGGTCAGAGTAAACGTTTAACTTGCAGCTTCTTTTGTGTTGTCTATGAAGTTAGCCATAATATTCTCTGTGCCCACAAGCAGGCCACCTGGCTGTTTATGTAAACAGTTTTCCTGTTGTCCGTCAAGAGACTTTCTGCCTATGGGATCATACTTCCATCTTTTATTTTGTTAACCAGCCTGTAGCCGTTAAGGAGGTGGGTCAGTCCCCACCTCCCCTATAAATGGGCACTTCCTGCATTTTCGTTAGTTTTTTGGAAGAGAACTAAATGACAACTGGTTTCTCTCCTCTGGGAAAAGCTGGAGACGGCCCGGTCATGTGTCAACGACCCACGTCTCAGCTGGAATCATAGTAAAGCCTTACTTTGATCCATTCACTCATTTCTGGAAGAATTTGTTTTCTGAAGTTTTACTTTGAAAGTTCAACCAGTGCGATTGGGGCCTGTTCCTGCCGGTGAAAGCGTGCTCCCGCTCGTCTGATCCAGTCATACACGCACGAAGTCATCTGGACGTTCACTGGACAACACAGTCCGTTAGTGTCCACAAACTTCTCAGTCCTCACCTCGCAAGACGTCTCGTCACCAGGTAAAGAGGCGTTTGTATGCTGCACGTGTCGGAAGTACAGCTAAGATCCGTATGGGAAAGCTTGCCACCCTGGTTGTTTTCAAAATAATTAACTTTAGCTTAACTTAGCTTCCAGTACTCCTTCCTCCTATTTCTTATTTTTCATAAGCATTTAATCTGTCAAGTAATGTGCCAACAGTTAAGTTTAAACTGTCTGTTTGTTTTAATTTGAATTCTTGTCAACGTAGTTATTAAATCAGAGCTAATATCGATACAAATGTTTAATGTAATTCTTGTGATAGTTTCAATAAAAGGTCTATTTTCTGGTAGACCAATATAAATTGAAGTCTCCTGTGAAATTACATTTCTGGCTAATCACATCGTCAGATTTATTGATTTATTCTGAAAAAGTTGAGACCCCGTGAATTGGTGGCATGTTTGTGCAGATAAAAGTCTGCTCAGCGATGCGCACCTAAAACTATAGGTAAGTCAGTAAACTGACCTCGTTTGTGTTTAATTACACAAACGGCCTATAGATTCCTTTACAACAATAATCAAAACTTCTTGTTAAGGTTAATAAGCTTTAAACTGAGTGCTTTATTTCAATACTTATATTGCTGTTTTAAAGCTCCGCTGACATCATCTTTTAACTTTCCATAAAATGGCACAACATATATATATATATATATATATATATATATATTAAGATTGACCTCTGATCGTTTTTGCTAAAACAATGTGAAATTAATGAAAATTCCTCTCCAAAATAGTTTAAAATTAGCGCCGTTTTTTTACACGGTAAATTCGGGTTTTTCCGGTCACGTGATTGTGACGTCAGACACAGATCTCTGCTCCAACAGCACATTTAATACAATGGAGAAAGATCCAAACACGTCCGTCGAATTTAGCCATTTAAAACTTTAGATTTTAGCGATTTGGCTTCAGTTCNATACATATATATATATATATATATATATATATATATATATATATATATATATATATATATATATATATATATATATATATATATATATATATATATATATATATATATATATACATATATATTTATATATACACACATTGATGATGGTGGAGTACACTACTTTGGACAAAACTGAAAGTGGCATGCATCCTAAAAAATCTGCGCCGCTCCATTGTCCCAGTTGATCAACAAGTGTGTTCCAAACTAAAACATTTGTAATATAAACTTAACAATATGTAATCAATCAATTCCAATCAAAATATCAAAGCAACTTTATTTAAATACTGTAAATGTTACATGTCAATAAAATTGTAACAGTTTAAAAAAATGAAAGATTGGTGTTATTTGTAGAAACAGAAAAACATATTACTAAATCTGCAGTTATGTATGAAATATGAACTTAAAATATCATCACTGGAATCTTAACCTGTTGTTCCAAAACATGTAACAATAATTAAAAGTAAAATTTGGCCAATTAGTAAAGTTCTCTATAAGGAAGCAGTGGATTGTGTTGAAGCTTCACTTTGTCGCAGTCTCCCATCCTGAGCAAGCACAGAGGAGACGGTGGAAAGGAAAAACTCAATTTTAACAGGAAGAAACCTGCCGCAGAACCAGGCTCAGGACGAACAACCGTCTGCTTTGACCGGCTGGTTGAGAGGACAGGAGGGAGAAACAGACAAACACAGACTAACTGGTCCAGGTGTAGTTTCTATAGGAAGGGGAAAAAAAAACATTTTAAGGATAGAAATAATTACAAATACAAACAAGTATTGTTTACAAACAAGTATTGCTGCTGGAAACTCTAGAGACCGTGAGTAAACCTGCAGTCTGAGAGTGAAGTGCTCTGTTAGGAAAATATGGAACAATAAGATCTGTAATATAAGATGGAGCTAGGTTGTTGAGAGCTTTGTAGGTTAGAAGTAAGATTTTGAATTCAGTTAGGGAGCCAGTGGAGAGAAGCTGAAACTGGAGAGATATGATCAACAAGCAGCAAAACTTCACAGAGCTGTGAAATAATTGCCCGTATTTTCCCGAATATAGGTTGCGGCTTTGTGTGTGTGTGTGTGTATATATATACTCACGCATATGTTTGTACAGTATGTGTACACATGTATGTATATACAATATATATACATATATGTGTA